>CAWVNZ010002050.1:0-38807 GCA_963930735.1 Dioctria linearis
ATTACGCCAGGGATTGCCTTTTCTATAGTAAATTTTGCAAAAAATAATTGTTTAGTGTCGCAAATTTTAATTACGCCAGGGATTGCCTTTTCTATAGTAAATTATTCAAAAAATAATTTTTTCTGTCACAAATTTTAATTACGCCAGGGATTGCCTTTTCTATAGTAAATTTTGCAAAAAATAATTGTTTAGTGTCGCAAATTTTAATTACGCCAGGGATTGCCTTTTCTATAGTAAATTATTCAAAAATTCATTTTTTACTGTCTCAAATTTTAATTACGCCAGGGATTGCCTTTTCTATAGTAAATTTTGCAAAAAATAATTGTTTAGTGTCGCAAATTTTAATTACGCCAGGGATTGCCTTTTCTATAGTAAATTATTCAAAAAAATAATTTTTTCTGTCACAAATTTTAATTACGCCAGGGATTGCCTTTTCTATAGTAAATTATTCAAAAATTCATTTTTTACTGTCTCAAATTTTAATTACGCCAGGGATTGCCTTTTCTATAGTAAATTTTGCAAAAAATAATTGTTTAGTGTCGCAAATTTTAATTACGCCAGGGATTGCCTTTTCTATAGTAAATTATTCAAAAATTCATTTTTTACTGTCTCAAATTTTAATTACGCCAGGGATTGCCTTTTCTATAGTAAATTTTGCAAAAAATAATTGTTTAGTGTCTCAAATTTTAATTACGCCAGGGATTGCCTTTTCTATAGTAAATTATTCAAAAATTCATTTTTTACTGTCTCAAATTTTAATTACGCCAGGGATTGCCTTTTCTATAGTAAATTATTCAAAAATTCATTTTTTACTGTCTCAAATTTTAATTACGCCAGGGATTGCCTTTTCTATAGTAAATTATTCAAAAAATAATTTTTTCTGTCACAAATTTTAATTACGCCAGGGATTGCCTTTTCTATAGTAAATTTTGCAAAAAATAATTTTTTACTGTCGCAAATTTTAATTACGCTAGGGATTGCCTTTTCTATAGTAAATTATTCAAAAATTAATTTTTTTCTGTTGCAAATTTTAATTACGCCAGGGATTGCCTTTTCTATAGTAAATTATTCAAAAATTCATTTTTTACTGTCTCAAATATTAATTACGCCAGGGATTGCCTTTTATATAGTAAATTATTCAAAAATTCATTTTTTACTGTCTCAAATTTTAATTACGCCAGGGATTGCCTTTTCTGTAGTAAATTATTCAAAAATAATTTTTTTCTGTCGCAAATTTTAATTACGCCAGGGATTGCCTTTTCTATAGAAAATTATTCAAAAAATAATTTTTTACTGTCGCAATTTTTAATTACGCCAGGGATTGCCTTTTCTATAGAAAATTTTGCAAAAACTAATTTTTTACTGTCGCAAATTTTAAAAACGCCAGGGATTGCCTTTTCTATAGTAAATGTTGCAAAAAATAATTGTTTAGTGTCGCAAATTTTAATTACGCCAGGGATTGCCTTTTCTATAGTAAATTATTCAAAAAAATAATTTTTTCTGTCACAAATTTTAATTACGCCAGGGATTGCCTTTTCTATAGTAAATTATTCAAAAATTCATTTTTTACTGTCTCAAATTTTAATTACGCCAGGGATTGCCTTTTGTATAGTAAATTATTAAAAAATTCATTTTTTACTGTCTCAAATTTTAATTACGCCAGGGATTGCCTTTTCTATAGTAAATTATTCAAAAAATAATTTTTTCTGTCAGAAATTTTAATTACGCCAGGGATTGCCTTTTCTATAGTAAATTATTCAAAAATTCATTTTTTACTGTCTCAAATTTTAATTACGCCAGGGATTGCCTTTTCTATAGTAAATTATTCAAAAATTCATTTTTTACTGTCTCAAATTTTAATTACGCCAGGGATTGCCTTTTCTATAGTAAATTTTGCAAAAAATAATTTTTTACAGTCGCAAATTTTAATTACGCTAGGGATTGCCTTTTCTATAGTAAATTATTCAAAAATTAATTTTTTTCTGTTGCAAATTTTAATTACGCCAGGGATTGCCTTTTCTATAGTAAATTATTCAAAAATTCATTTTTTACTGTCTCAAATTTTAATTACGCCAGGGATTGCCTTTTCTATAGTAAATTATTCAAAAATTAATTTTTTTCTGTCGCAAATTTTAATTACGCCAGGGATTGCCTTTTCTATAGTAAATTATTCAAAAATTCATTTTTTACTGTCTCAAATTTTAATTACGCCAGGGATTGCCTTTTCTATAGTAAATTATTCAAAAATTCATTTTTTACTGTCTCAAATTTTAATTACGCCAGGGATTGCCTTTTCTATAGTAAATTTTGCAAAAATAATTTTTTACTGTCGCAAATTTTAATTACGCCAGGGATTGCCTTTTCTATAGTAAATTATTCAAAAATACATTTTTTACTGTCGCAAATTTTAATTACGCCAGGGATTGCCTTTTCTATAGTAAATTATTCAAAAAATAATTGTTTAGTGTCGCAAATTTTAATTACGACAGGGATTGCCTTTTCTGTAGTAAATTATTCAAAAATTCATTTTTTACTGTCTCAAATTTTAATTACGCCAGGGATTGCCTTTTCTATAGTAAATGTTGCAAAAAATAATTGTTTAGTGTCGCAAATTTTAATTACGCCAGGGATTGCCTTTTCTATAGTAAATTATTCAAAAAAATAATTTTTTCTGTCACAAATTTTAATTACGCCAGGGATTGCCTTTTCTATAGTAAATTATTCAAAAATTCATTTCTTACTGTCTCAAATTTTAATTATGCCAGGGATTGCCTTTTCTATAGTAAATTATTCAAAAATTCATTTTTTACTGTCTCAAATTTTAATTACGCCAGGGATTGCCTTTTCTATAGTAAATTTTGCAAAAAATAATTGTTTAGTGTCGCAAATTTTAATTACGCCAGGGATTGCCTTTTCTGTAGTAAATTATTCAAAAATTCATTTTTTACTGTTTCAAATTTTAATTACGCCAGGGATTGCCTTTTCTATAGTAAATTTTGCAAAAAATAATTGTTTAGTGTCTCAAATTTTAATTACGCCAGGGATTGCCTTTTCTATAGTAAATTATTCAAAAATTCATTTTTTACTGTCTCAAATTTTAATTACGCCAGGGATTGCCTTTTCTATAGTAAATTATTCAAAAAATAATTTTTTACTGCCGCAAATTTTAATTACTCCAGGGATTGCCTTTTCTATAATAAATTTTGCAAAAAATAATTGTTTAGTGTCGCAAATTTTAATTACGCCAGGGATTACCTTTTCTATAGTAAATTATTCAAAAATTCATTTTTTACTGTCTCAAATTTTAATTACGCCAGGGATTGCCTTTTCTATAGTAAATTTTGCAAAAAATAATTGTTTAGTGTCGCAAATTTTAATTACGCCAGGGATTGCCTTTTCTATAGTAAATTATTCAAAAAATAATTTTTTCTGTCACAAATTTCAATTACGCCAGGGATTGCCTTTTCTATAGTAAATTTTGCAAAAAATAATTGTTTAGTGTCGCAAATTTTAATTACGCCAGGGATTGCCTTTTCTATAGTAAATTATTCAAAAATTCATTTTTTACTGTCTCAAATTTTAATTACGCCAGGGATTGCCTTTTCTATAGTAAATTTTGCAAAAAATAATTGTTTAGTGTCTCAAATTTTAATTACGCCAGGGATTGCCTTTTCTATAGTAAATTATTCAAAAATTCATTTTTTACTGTCTCAAATTTTAATTACGCCAGGGATTGCCTTTTCTATAGTAAATTATTCAAAAATTCATTTTTTACTGTCTCAAATTTTAATTACGCCAGGGATTGCCTTTTCTATAGTAAATTATTCAAAAATTCATTGTTTACTGTCTCAAATTTTAATTACGCCAGGGATTGCCTTTTCTATAGTAAATTATTAAAAAAATAATTTATACTGTCGCAAATTTTAATTACGCCAGGGATTGCCTTTTCTATAGTAAATTTTGCAAAAACTAATTGTTTAGTGTCGCAAATTTTAATTACGCCAGGGATTGCCTTTTCTATAGTAAATTATTCAAAAATTCATTTTTTACTGTCTCAAATTTTAATTACGCCAGGGATTGCCTTTTCTATAGTAAATTTTGCAAAAAATAATTGTTTAGTGTCGCAAATTTTAATTACGCCAGGGATTGCCTTTTCTATAGTAAATTATTAAAAAAATAATTTATACTGTCGCAAATTTTAATTACGCCAGGGATTGCCTTTTCTATAGTAAATTATTCAAAAATTCATTTTTTACTGTCGCAAATTTTAATTACGCCAGGGATTGCCTTTTCTATAGTAAATTATTCAAAAAATAATTGTTTAGTGTCGCAAATTTTAATTACGACAGGGGTTGCCTTTTCTGTAGTAAATTATTCAAAAATTCATTTTTTACTGTCTCAAATTTTAATTACGCCAGGGATTGCCTTTTCTATAGTAAATGTTGCAAAAAATAATTGTTTAGTGTCGCAAATTTTAATTACGCCAGGGATTGCCTTTTCTATAGTAAATTATTCAAAAAAATAATTTTTTCTGTCACAAATTTTAATTACGCCAGGGATTGCCTTTTCTATAGTAAATTATTCAAAAATTCATTTTTTACTGTCTCAAATTTTAATTACGCCAGGGATTGCCTTTTCTATAGTAAATTATTCAAAAATTCATTTTTTACTGTCTCAAATTTTAATTACGCCAGGGATTGCCTTTTCTATAGTAAATTATTCAAAAAATAATTTTTTACTGTCGCAAATTTTAATTACGCCAGGGATTGCCTTTTCTATAGTAAATTTTGCAAAAAATAATTGTTTAGTGTCGCAAATTTTAATTACGCCAGGGATTGCCTTTTCTATAGTAAATTATTAAAAAAATAATTTATACTGTCGCAAATTTTAATTACGCCAGGGATTGCCTTTTCTATAGTAAATTATTCAAAAAATAATTTTTTACTGTTGCAAATTTTAATTATGCCAGGGATTGCCTTTTCTATAGTAAATTTTGCAAAAATTAATTTTTTACTGTCTCAAATTTTAATTACGCCAGGGATTGCCTTTTCTATAGTAAATTTTGCAAAAAATAATTGTTTAGTGTCTCAAATTTTAATTACGCCAGGGATTGCCTTTTCTATAGTAAATTATTCAAAAATTCATTTTTTACTGTCTCAAATTTTAATTACGCCAGGGATTGCCTTTTCTATAGTAAATTATTCAAAAATTCATTTTTTACTGTCTCAAATTTTAATTACGCCAGGGATTGCCTTTTCTATAGTAAATTATTCAAAAATTCATTTTTTACTGTCGCAAATTTTAATTACGCCAGGGATTGCCTTTCCTATAGTAAATTTTGCAAAAAATAATTTTATACTGTCGGAAATTTTAATTACGCCAGGGATTGCCTTTTCTATAGTAAATTATTCAAAAAATAATTTTTTACTGTCGCAAATTTTAATTACGCCAGGGATTGCCTTTTCTACTGTAAATTATTCAAAAAGTAATTGTTTAGTGTCGCAAATTTTAATTACGCCAGGGATTGCCTTTTCTATAGCAAATTATTCAAAAAATAATTTTTTCTGTCACAAATATTAATTACGCCAGGGATTGCCTTTTCTATAGTAAATTTTGCAAAAAATAATTGTTTAGTGTCTCAAATTTTAATTACGCCAGGGATTGCCTTTTCTATAGTAAATTATTCAAAAAATAATTTTTTACTGTCGCAAATTTTAATTACGCCAGGGATTGCCTTTTCTACTGTAAATTATTCAAAAAGTAATTGTTTAGTGTCGCAAATTTTAATTACGCCAGGGATTGCCTTTTCTATAGTAAATTATTCAAAAAATAATTTTTTACTGTCTCAAATTTTAATTACGCCAGGGATTGCCTTTTCTATAGTAAATTTTGCAAAAAATAATTGTTTAGTGTCTCAAATTTTAATTACGCCAGGGATTGCCTTTTCTATAGTAAATTATTCAAAAATTCATTTTTTACTGTCGCAAATTTTAATTACGCCAGGGATTGCCTTTTCTATAGTAAATTATTCAAAAATTCATTTTGTACTGTCTCAAATTTTAATTACGCCAGGGATTGCCTTTTCTATAGTAAATTATTCAAAAAATAATTTTTTCTGTCACAAATATTAATTACGCCAGGGATTGCCTTTTCTATAGTAAATTTTGCAAAAAATAATTTTTTACTGTCGCAAATTTTAATTACGCCAGGGATTCCCTTTTCTATAGTAAATTATTCAAAAAATAATTTATACTGTCGCAAATTTTAATTACGCCAGGGATTGCCTTTTCTATAGTAAATTATTCAAAAAATAATTTTTTACTGTTGCAAATTTTTATTATGCCAGGGATTGCCTTTTCTATAGTAAATTTGGCAAAAATTAATTTTTTACTGTCTCAAATTTTAATTACGCCAGGGATTGCCTTTTCTATAGTAAATTTTGCAAAAAATAATTGTTTAGTGTGTCAAATTTTAATTACGCCAAGGATTGCCTTTTCTATAGTAAATTATTCAAAAATTCATTTTTTACTGTCTCAAATTTTAATTACGCCAGGGATTGCCTTTTCTATAGTAAATTATTCAAAAATTCATTTTTTACAGTCTCAAATTTTAATTACGCCAGGGATTGCCTTTTCTATAGTAAATTATTCAAAAATTCATTTTTTACTGTCGCAAATTTTAATTACGCCAGGGATTGCCTTTTCTATAGTAAATTTTGCAAAAAATAATTTTTTACTGTCGCAAATTTTAATTACGCCAGGGATTGCCTTTTCTATAGTAAATTATTCAAAAAATAATTTTTTACTGTCTCAAATTTTAATTACGCCAGGGATTGCCTTTTCTATAGTAAATTTTGCAAAAAATAATTGCTTAGTGTCGCAAATTTTAATTACGCCAGGGATTGCCTTTTCTATAGTAAATTATTCAAAAAATAATTTTTTCTGTCACAAATTTTAATTACGCCAGGGATTGCCTTTTCTATAGTAAATTTTGCAAAAAATAATTTTTTACTGTCGCAAATTTTAATTACGCCAGGGATTGCCTTTTCTATAGTAAATTATTCAAAAAATAATTTTTTACTGTCGCAAATTTTAATTACGCCAGGGATTGCCTTTTCTATAGTAAATTATTCAAAAAATAATTGTTTAGTGTCGCAAATTTTAATTACGCCAGGGATTGCCTTTTCTATAGTAAATTATTCAAAAAATAATTTTTTACTGTCTCAAATTTTAATTACGCCAGGGATTGCCTTTTCTATAGTAAATTTTGCAAAAAATAATTGTTTAGTGTCTCAAATTTTAATTACGCCAGGGATAGGCTTTTCTATAGTAAATTATTCAAAAATTCATTTTTTACTGTCGCAAATTTTAATTACGCCAGGGATTGCCTTTTCTATAGTAAATTATTCAAAAATTCATTTTTTACTGTCTCAAATTTTAATTGCGCCAGAGATTGCCTTTTCTATAGTAAATTATTCAAAAATTCATTTTTTACTGTCTCAAATTTTAATTACGCCAGGGATTGCCTTTTCTATAGTAAATTTTGCAAAAAATAATTTTTTACTGTCGCAAATTTTAATTACGCCAGGGATTGCCTTTTCTATAGTAAATTATTCAAAAATTCATTTTTTACTGTCGCAAATTTTAATTACGCCAGGGATTGCCTTTTCTATAGTAAATTATTCAAAAAATAATTGTTTAGTGTCGCAAATTTTAATTACGCCAGGGATTGCCTTTTCTATAGTAAATTATTCAAAAAATAATTTTTTTCTGTCGTAAATTTTAATTACGCCAGGGATTGCCTTTTCTATCGTAAATTATTCAAAAATTCATTTTTTACTGTCTCAAATTTAAATTACGCCAGCGATTGCCTTTTCTATAGTAAATTATTCAAAAATTCATTTTTTACTGTCTCAAATTTTAATTACGCCAGGGATTGCCTTTTCTATAGTAAATTTTGCAAAAAATAATCGTTTAGTGTCGCAAATTTTAATTACAACAGGGATTGCCTTTTCTATAGTAAATTATTCAAAAATTCATTTTTTACTGTCTCAAATTTTAATTACGCCAGGGATTGCCTTTTCTATAGTAAATTTTGCAAAAAATAATTGTTTAGTGTCTCAAATTTTAATTACGCCAGGGATTGCCTTTTCTATAGTAAATTATTCAAAAATTCATTTTTTACTGTCGCAAATTTTAATTACGCCAGGGATTGCCTTTTCTATAGTAAATTATTCAAAAATTCATTTTTTACTGTCGCAAATTTTAATTACGCCAGGGATTGCCTTTTCTATAGTAAATTATTCAAAAATTCATTTTTTACTGTCTCAAATTTTAATTGCGCCAGGGATTGCCTTTTCTATAGTAAAATATTCAAAAATTCATTTTTTACTGTCTCAAATTTTAATTACGCCAGGGATTGCCTTTTCTATAGTAAATTTTGCAAAAAATAATTTTTTACTGTCGCAAATTTTAATTACGCCAGGGATTGCCTTTTCTATAGTAAATTATTCAAAAAATAATTGTTTAGTGTCGCAAATTTTAATTACGCCAGGGATTGCCTTTTCTATAGTAAATTATTCAAAAAATAATTTTTTACTGTCTCAAATTTTAATTACGCCAGGGATTGCCTTTTCTATAGTAAATTTTGCAAAAAATAATTGTTTAGTGTCTCAAATTTTAAATACGCCAGGGATTGCCTTTTCTATAGTAAATTATTCAAAAAATCATTTTTTACTGTCGCAAATTTTAATTACGCCAGGGATTGCCTTTTCTATAGTAAATTATTCAAAAATTCATTTTTTACTGTCGCAAATTTTAATTACGCCAGGGATTGCCTTTTCTATAGTAAATTATTCAAAAATTCATTTTTTACTGTCTCAAATTTTAATTGCGCCAGGGATTGCCTTTTCTATAGTAAATTATTCAAAAATTCATTTTTTACTGTCTCAAATTTAAATTACGCCAGGGATTGCCTTTTCTATAGTAAATTATTCAAAAATTCATTTTTTACTATCTCAAATTTTAATTACGCCAGGGATTGCCTTTTCTATAGTAAATTTTGCAAAAAAATAATCGTTTAGTGTCGCAAATTTTAATTACGCCAGGGATTGCCTTTTCTATAGTAAAATATTCAAAAATTCATTTTTTACTGTCTCAAATTTTAATTACGCCAGGGATTGCCTTTTCTATAGTAAATTATTCTAAAATTCATTTTTTACTGTCGCAAATTTTAATTACGCCAGGGATTGCCTTTTCTATAGTAAATTATTCAAAAAATAATTGTTTAGTGTCGCAAATTTTAATTACGCCAGGGATTGCCTTTTCTATAGTAAATTATTCAAAAAATAATTTTTTTCTGTCGCAAATTTTAATTACGCCAGGGATTGCCTTTTCTATAGTAAATTATTCAAAAATTCATTTTTTACTGTCTCAAATTTAAATTACGCCAGCGATTGCCTTTTCTATAGTAAATTATTCAAAAATTCATTTTTTACTGTCTCAAATTTTAATTACGCCAGGGATTGCCTTTTCTATAGTAAATTTTGCAAAAAAATAATCGTTTAGTGTCGCAAATTTTAATTACGACAGGGATTGCCTTTTCTATAGTAAATTATTCAAAAATTCATTTTTTACTGTCTCGAATTTTAATTACGCCAGGGATTGCCATTTCTATAGTAAATTTTGCAAAAAATAATTGTTTAGTGTCGCAAATTTTAATTACGCCAGGGATTGCCTTTTCTATAGTAAATTATTCAAAAAATAATTTTTTTCTGTCGCAAATTTTAATTGCGCCAGGGATTGCCTTTTCTATAGTAAATTATTCAAAAATTCATTTTTTACTGTCTCAAATTTTAATTACGCCAGGGATTGCTTTTTCTATAGTAAATTATTCAAAAAATAATTTTTTACTGTCACAAATTTTAATTACGCCAGGGATTGCCTTTTCTATAGTAAATTTTGCAAAAAATAATTGTTTAGTGTCGCAAATTTTAATTACGCCAGGGATTGCCTTTTCTATAGTAAATTATTCAAAAAATAATTTTATACTGTCGCAAATTTTAATTACGCCAGGGATTGCCTTTTCTATAGTAAATTATTCAAAAAATAATTTTTTACTGTTGCAAATTTTAATTACGCCAGGGATTGCCTTTTCTATAGTAAATTTTGCAAAAATTAATTTTTTACTGTCTCAAATTTTAATTACGCCAGGGATTGCCTTTTCTATAGTAAATTTTGCAAAAAATAATTGTTTAGTGTCTCAAATTTTAACTACGCCAGGGATTGCCTTTTCTATAGTAAATTTTGCAAAAAATAATTGTTTAGTGTCGCAAATTTTAATTACGCCAGGGATTGCCTTTTCTATAGTAAATTATTCAAAAAATAATTTTTTCTGTCACAAATTTTAATTACGCCAGGGATTGCCTTTTCTATTGTAAATTTTGCAAAAAATAATTTTTTACTGTCGCAAATTTTAATTACGCCAGGGATTGCCTTTTCTATAGTAAATTATTCAAAAAATAATTTTTTACTGTCGCAAATTTTAATTACGCCAGGGATTGCCTTTTCTATAGTAAATTATTCAAAAAATAATTGTTTAGTGTCGCAAATTTTAATTACGCCAGGGTTTGCCTTTTCTATAGTAAATTATTCAAAAATAATTTTTTTCTGTCGCAAATTTTAATTACGCCAGGGATTGCCTTTTCTATAGTAAATTATTCAAAAAATAATTTTTTACTGTCGCAAATTTTAATTACGCCAGGGATTGCCTTTTCTATAGAAAATTTTGCAAAAACTAATTTTTTACTGTCGCAAATTTTAATTACGCCAGGGATTGCCTTTTCTATAGTAAATGTTGCAAAAAATAATTGTTTAGTGTCGCAAATTTTAATTACGCCAAGGATTGCCTTTTCTATAGTAAATTATTCAAAAAAATAATTTTTTCTGTCACAAATTTTAATTACGCCAGGGATTGCCTTTTCTATAGTAAATTATTCAAAAATTCATTTTTTACTGTCTCAAATTTTAATTACGCCAGGGATTGCCTTTTCGATAGTAAATTATTCAAAAATTCATTTTTTACTGTCTCAAATTTTAATTACGCCAGGGATTGCCTTTTCTATAGTAAATTATTCAAAAAATAATTTTTTCTGTCACAAATTTTAATTACACCAGGGATTGCCTTTTATATAGTAAATTTTGCAAAAAATAATTTTTTACTGTCGCAAATTTTAATTACGACAGGGATTGCCTTTTCTATAGTAAATTATTCAAAAAATCATTTTTTACTGTCTCAAATTTTAATTACGCCAGGGATTGCCATTTCTATAGTAAATTTTGCAAAAAATAATTGTTTAGTGTCTCAAATTTTAATTACGCCAGGGATTGCCTTTTCTATAGTAAATTATTCAAAAAATAATTTTTTACTGTCGCAAATTTTAATTACGCCAGGGATTGCCTTTTCTATAGTAAATTATTCAAAAAATAATTGTTTAGTGTCGCAAATTTTAATTACGCCAGGGATTGCCTTTTCTATAGTAAATTATTCAAAAAATAATTTTTTCTGTCACAAATTTTAATTACGCCAGGGATTGCCTTTTCTATTGTAAATTTTGCAAAAAATAATTTTTTACTGTCGCAAATTTTAATTACGCCAGGGATTGCCTTTTCTATAGTAAATTATTCAAAAAATAATTTTTTACTGTCGCAAATTTTAATTACGCCAGGGATTGCCTTTTCTATAGTAAATTATTCAAAAAATAATTGTTTAGTGTCGCAAATTTTAATTACGCCAGGGATTGCCTTTTCTATAGTAAATTATTCAAAAAATAATTTTTTTCTGTCGCAAATTTTAATTACGCCAGGGATTGCCTTTTCTATAGTAAATTATTCAAAAAATAATTTTTTACTGTCGCAAATTTTAATTACGCCAGGGATTGCCTTTTCTATAGAAAATTTTGCAAAAACTAATTTTTTACTGTCGCAAATTTTAATTACGCCAAGGATTGCCTTTTCTATAGTAAATGTTGCAAAAAATAATTGTTTAGTGTCGCAAATTTTAATTACGCCAAGGATTGCCTTTTCTATAGTAAATTATTCAAAAAAATAATTTTTTCTGTCACAAATTTTAATTACGCCAGGGATTGCCTTTTCTATAGTAAATTATTCAAAAATTCATTTTTTACTGTCTCAAATTTTAATTACGCCAGGGATTGCCTTTTCGATAGTAAATTATTCAAAAATTCATTTTTTACTGTCTCAAATTTTAATTACGCCAGGGATTGCCTTTTCTATAGTAAATTATTCAAAAAATAATTTTTTCTGTCACAAATTTTAATTACACCAGGGATTGCCTTTTATATAGTAAATTTTGCAAAAAATAATTTTTTACTGTCGCAAATTTTAATTACGCCAGGGATTGCCTTTTCTATAGTAAATTATTCAAAAATTAATTTTTTTCTGTCGCAAATTTTAATTACGCCAGGGATTGCCTTTTCTATTGTAAATTATTCAAAAATTCATTTTTTACTGTCGCAAATTTTAATTACGCCAGGGATTGCCTTTTCTATAGTAAATTATTCAAAAACTAATTGTTTACTGTCGCAAATTTTAATTACGCCAGGGATTGCCTTTTCTATAGTAAATTATTCAAAAATTCATTTTTTACTGTCTCAAATTTTAATTACGCCAGGGATTGCCTTTTCTCTAGTAAATTATTCAAAAATTCATTTTTTACTGTCTCAAATTTTAATTACGCCACGGATTGCCTTTTCTATAGTAAATTAATCAAAAATTAATTTTATACTGTCGCAAATTTTAAATACGCCAGGGATTGCCTTTTCTATAGTAAATTTTGCCAAAAATAATTTTTTATTGTCGCAAATTTTAATTACGCCAGAGATTGCCTTTTCTGTAGTAAATTATTCAAAAAATAATTTTTTACAGTCGCAAATTTTAATTACGCCAGGGATTGCCTTTTCTATTGTAAATTATTCAAAAATTCATTTTTTACTGTCGCAAATTTTAATTACGCCAGGGATTGCCTTTTCTATAGTAAATTATTCAAAAACTAATTGTTTACTGTCGCAAATTTTAATTACGCCAGGGATTGCCTTTTCTATAGTAAATTATTCAAAAATTCATTTTTTACTGTCTCAAATTTTAATTACGCCAGGGATTGCCTTTTCTATAGTAAATTATTCAAAAATTCATTTTTTACTGTCTCAAATTTTAATTACGCCAGGGATTGCCTTTTCTATAGTAAATTATTCAAAAATTCATTTTTTACTGTCTCAAATTTTAATTACGCCAGGGATTGCCTTTTCTATAGTAAATTATTCAAAAATTCATTTTTTACTGTCGCAAATTTTAATTACTCCTGGGATTGCCTTTTCTATAGTAAATTTTGCAAAAAATAATTGTTTAGTGTCGCAAATTTTAATTACGTCAGGGATTGCCTTTTCTATAGTAAATTATTCAAAAAATTATTTTATCCTGTCGCAAATTTTAATTACGCCAGGGATTGCCTTTTCTATAGTAAATTATTCAAAAAATAATTTTTTACTGTTGCAAATTTTAATTACGCCAGGGATTGCCTTTTCTATAGTAAATTTTGCAAAAATTAATTTTTTACTGTCTCAAATTTTAATTACGCCAGGGATTGCCTTTTCTATAGTAAATTAGCAAAAAATAATTGTTTAGTGTCTCAAATTTTAACTACGCCAGGGATTGCCTTTTCTATAGTAAATTATTCAAAAATTCATTTTTTACTGTCTCAAATTTTAATTACGCCAGGGATTGCCTTTTCTATAGTAAATTATTCAAAAATTCATTTTTTACTGTCTCAAATTTTAATTACGCCAGGGATTGCCTTTTCTATAGTAAATTATTCAAAAATTCATTTTTTACTGTCGCAAATTTTAATTACGCCAGGGATTGCCTTTTCTATAGTAAATTTTGCAAAAAATAATTTTTTACTGTCGCAAATTTTAATTACGCCAGGGATTGCCTCTTCTATAGTAAATTATTCAAAAAATAATTTTTTACTGTCGCAAATTTTAATTACGCCAGGGATTGCCTTTTCTATAGTAAATTTTGCAAAAAATAATTGTTTAGTGTCGCAAATTTTAATTACGCCAGGGATTGCCTTTTCTATAGTAAATTATTCAAAAAATAATTTTTTACTGTCGCAAATTTTAATTACGCCAGGGATTGCCTTTTCTATAGTAAATTATTCAAAAAATAATTGTTTAGTGTCGCAAATTTTAATTACGCCAGGGATTGCCTTTTCTATAGTAAATTATTCAAAAAATAATTTTTTTCTGTCGCAAATTTTAATTACGCCAGGGATTGCCTTTTCTATAGTAAATTATTCAAAAAATAATTTTTTACTGTCGCAAATTTTAATTACGCCAGGGATTGCCTTTTCTATAGAAAATTTTGCAAAAACTAATTTTTTACTGTCGCAAATTTGAATTACGCCAGGGATTGCCTTTTCTATAGTAAATGTTGCAAAAAATAATTGTTTAGTGTCGCAAATTTTAATTACGCCAGGGATTGCCTTTTCTGTAGTAAATTATTCAAAAAAATAATTTTTTCTGTCACAAATTTTAATTACGCCAGGGATTGACTTTTCTATAGTAAATTATTCAAAAATTCATTTTTTACTGTCTCAAATTTTGATTACGCCAGGGATTGCCTTTTCGATAGTAAATTATTCAAAAATTCATTTTTTACTGTCTCAAATTTTAATTACGCCAGGGATTGCTTTTCTATAGTAAATTATTCAAAAAATAATTTTTTCTGTCACAAATTTTAATTACACCAGGGATTGCCTTTTCTATAGTAAATTTTGCAAAAAATAATTTTTTACTGTCGCAAATTTTAATTACGCCACGGATTGCCTTTTCTATAGTAAATTATTCAAAAATTCATTTTTTACTGTCTCAAATTTTAATTACGCCAGGGATTGCCTTTTCTATAGTAAATTATTCAAAAATTCATTTTTTACTGTCTCAAATTTTAATTACGCCAGGGATTGCCTTTTCTATAGTAAATTATTCAAAAATTAATTTTATACTGTCGCAAATTTTAAATACGCCAGGGATTGCCTTTTCTATAGTAAATTATTCAAAAATTCATTTTTTACTGTCGCAAATTTTAATTACGCCAGGGATTGCCTTTTCTATAGTAAATTATTCAAAAACTAATTGTTTAGTGTCGCAAATTTTAATTACGCCAGGGATTGCCTTTTCTATAGTAAATTATTCAAAAATTCATTTTTTACTGTCGCAAATTTTAATTACGCCAGGGATTGCCTTTTCTATAGTAAATTATTCAAAAACTAATTGTTTAGTGTCGCAAATTTTAATTACGCCAGGGATTGCCTTTTCTATAGTAAATTATTCAAAAATTAATTTTTTTCTGTCGCAAATTTTAATTACGCCAGGGATTGCCTTTTCTATAGTAAATTATTCAAAAAATAATTTTTTTCTGTCGCAAATTTTAATTACGCCAGGGATTGCCTTTTCTATAGTAAATTATTCAAAAAATAATTTTATACTGTCGCAAATTTTAATTACGCCAGGGATTGCCTTTTCTATAGTAAATTTTGCAAAAAATAATTTTTTACTGTCGCAAATTTTAATTACGCCAGGGATTGCCTTTTCTATAGTAAATTATTCAAAAATTCATTTTTTACTGTCGCAAATTTTACTGTCAAATTTTAATTACGCCAGGGATTGCCTTTTCTATAGTAAATTATTCAAAAATTCATTTTTTACTGTCTCAAATTTTAATTACGCCAGGGATTGCCTTTTCTATAGTAAATTATTCAAAAATTCATTTTTTACTGTCGCAAATTTTAATTATGCCAGGGATTGCCTTTTCTATAGTAAATTATTCAAAAAATAATTGTTTAGTGTCGCAAATTTTAATTACGCCAGGGATTGCCTTTTCTATAGTAAATTATTCAAAAAATAATTTTTTTCTGTCGCAAATTTTAATTACGCCAGGGATTGCCTTTTCTATAGTAAATTATTCAAAAATTCATTTTTTACTGTCTCAAATTTTAATTAGGCCAGGGGTTGCCTTTTCTATAGTAAATTATTCAAAAATTCATTTTTTACTGTCTCAAATTTTAATTACGCCAGGGATTGCCTTTTCTTTAGTAAATTTTGCAAAAAATAATTGTTTAGTGTCGCAAATTTTAATTACGACAGGGATTGCCTTTTCTATAGTAAATTATTCAAAAATTCATTTTTTACTGTCTCATATTTTAATTACGCCAGGGATTGCCTTTTCTATAGTAAATTTTGCAAAAAATAATTGTTTAGTGTCTCAAATTTTAATTACGCCAGGGATTGCCTTTTCTATAGTAAATTATTCAAAGATTCATTTTTTACTGTCTCAAATTTTAATTACGCCAGGGATTGCCTTTTCTATAGTAAATTTTGCAAAAAATAATTGTTTAGTGTCGCAAATTTTAATTACGCCAGGGATTGCCTTTTCTATAGTAAATTTTTCAAAAAATAATTTTATACTGTCGCAAATTTTAATTACGCCAGGGATTGCCTTTTCTATAGTAAATTATTCAAAAAATAATTTTTTACTGTTGCAAATTTTAATTACGCCAGGATTGCGTTTTCTATAGTAAATTTTGCAAAAATTAATTTTTTACTGTCTCAAATTTTAATTACGCCAGGGATTGCCTTTTCTATAGTAAATTTTGCAAAAAATAATTGTTTAGTGTCTCAAATTTTAATTACGCCAGGGATTACCTTTTCTATAGTAAATTATTCAAAAATTCATTTTTTTCTGTCTCAAATTTTAATTACGCCAGGGATTGCCTTTTCTATAGTAAATTATTCAAAAATTCATTTTTTACTGTCTCAAATTTTAATTACGCCAGGGATTGCTTTTTCTATAGTAAATTATTCAAAAATTCATTTTTTACTGTCGCAAATTTTAATTACGCCAGGGATTGCCTTTTCTATAGTAAATTTTGCAAAAAATAATTTTTTACTGTCGCAAATTTTAATTACGCCAGGGATTGCCTTTTCTATAGTAAATTATTCAAAAAATAATTTTTTACTGTCGCAAATTTTAATTACGCCAGGGATTGCCTTTTCTATAGTAAATTTTGCAAAAAATAATTGTTTAGTGTCGCAAATTTTAATTACGCCAGGGATTGCCTTTTCTATAGTAAATTATTCAAAAAATAATTTTTTCTCTCACAAATTTTAATTACGCCAGGGATTGCCTTTTCTATAGTAAATTTTGCAAAAAATAATTTTTTACTGTCGCAAATTTTAATTACGCCAGGGATTGCCTTTTCTATAGTAAATTATTCAAAAAATAATTTTTTACTGTCGCAAATTTTAATTACGCCAGGGATTGCCTTTTCTATAGTAAATTATTCAAAAAATAATTGTTTAGTGTCGCAAATTTTAATTACGCCAGGGATTGCCTTTTCTATAGTAAATTATTCAAAAAATAATTTTTTTCTGTCGCAAATTTTAATTACGCCAGGGATTGCCTTTTCTATAGTAAATTATTCAAAAAATAATTTTTTACTGTCGCAAATTTTAATTACGCCAGGGATTGCCTTTTCTATAGAAAATTTTGCAAAAACTAATTTTTTACTGTCGCAAATTTTAATTACGCCAGGGATTGCCTTTTCTATAGTAAATGTTACAAAAAATAATTGTTTAGTGTCGCAAATTTTAATTACGCCAGGGATTGCCTTTTCTATAGTAAATTATTCAAAAAAATAATTTTTTCTGTCACAAATTTTAATTACGCCAGGGATTGCCTTTTCTATAGTAAATTATTCAAAAATTCATTTTTTACTGTCTCAAATTTTAATTACGCCAGGGATTGCCTTTTCTATAGTAAATTATTCAAAAATTCATTTTTTACTGTCTCAAATTTTAATTACGCCAGGGATTGCCTTTTCCATAGTAAATTATTCAAAAATTCATTTTTTACTGTCTCAAATTTTAATTACGCCAGGGATTGCCTTTTCTATAGTAAATTTTGCAAAAAATAATTTTTTACTGTAGCAAATTTTAATTACGCCAGGGATTGCCTTTTCTATAGTAAATTATTCAAAAATTCATTTTTTAATGTCGCAAATTTTAATTACGCCAGGGATTGCCTTTTCTATAGTAAATTATTCAAAAAATAATTGTTTAGTGTCGCAAATTTTAATTACGACAGGGATTGCCTTTTCTATAGTAAATTATTCAAAAATTCATTTTTTACTGTCTCAAATTTTAATTACGCCAGGGATTGCCTTTTCTATAGTAAGTTCTGCAAAAAATAATTGTTTAGTGTCGCAAATTTTAATTACGCCAGGGATTGCCTTTTCTATAGTAAATTTTGCAAAAAATAATTGTTTAGTGTCGCAAATTTTAATTACGCCAGGGATTGCCTTTTCTATAGTAAATTATTCAAAAAATAATTTTATACTGTCGCAAATTTTAATTACGCCAGGGATTGCCTTTTCTATAGTAAATTATTCAAAAATTCATTTTTTACTGTCTCAAATTTTAATTACGCCAGGGATTGCCTTTTCTATAGTAAATTATTCAAAAAATAATTTTTTACTGTCTCAAATTTTAATTACGCCAGGGATTGCCTTTTCTATAGTAAATTATTCAAAAAATAATTGTTTAGTGTCGCAAATTTTAATTACGCCAGGGATTGCCTTTTCTATAGTAAATTATTCAAAAAATAATTTTTTACTGTCGCAAATTTTAATTACGCCAGGGATTGCCTTTTCTATAGTAAATTATTCAAAAACTAATTGTTTAGTGTCGCAAATTTTAATTACGCCAGGGATTGCCTTTTCTATAGTAAATTATTCAAAAATTAATTTTTTTCTGTCGCAAATTTTAATTACGCCAGGGATTGCCTTTTCTATAGTAAATTATTCAAAAAATAATTTTTTTCTGTCGCAAATTTTAATTACGCCAGGGATTGCCTTTTCTATAGTAAATTATTCAAAAAATAATTTTATACTGTCGCAAATTTTAATTACGCCAGGGATTGCCTTTTCTATAGTAAATTTTGCAAAAAATAATTTTTTACTGTCGCAAATTTTAATTTCGCCAGGGATTGCCTTTTCTATAGTAAATTATTCAAAAATTCATTTTTTACTGTCGCAAATTTTACTGTCAAATTTTAATTACGCCAGGGATTGCCTTTTCTATAGTAAATTATTCAAAAATTCATTTTTTACTGTCTCAAATTTTAATTACGCCAGGGATTGCCTTTTCTATAGTAAATTATTCAAAAATTCATTTTTTACTGTCGCAAATTTTAATTATGCCAGGGATTGCCTTTTCTATAGTAAATTATTCAAAAAATAATTGTTTAGTGTCGCAAATTTTAATTACGCCAGGGATTGCCTTTTCTATAGTAAATTATTCAAAAAATAATTTTTTTCTGTCGCAAATTTTAATTACGCCAGGGATTGCCTTTTCTATAGTAAATTATTCAAAAATTCATTTTTTACTGTCTCAAATTTTAATTACGCCAGGGGTTGCCTTTTCTATAGTAAATTATTCAAAAATTCATTTTTTACTGTCTCAAATTTTAATTACGCCAGGGATTGCCTTTTCTTTAGTAAATTTTGCAAAAAATAATTGTTTAGTGTCGCAAATTTTAATTACGACAGGGATTGCCTTTTCTATAGTAAATTATTCAAAAATTCATTTTTTACTGTCTCATATTTTAATTACGCCAGGGATTGCCTTTTCTATAGTAAATTTTGCAAAAAATAATTGTTTAGTGTCTCAAATTTTAATTACGCCAGGGATTGCCTTTTCTATAGTAAATTATTCAAAAATTCATTTTTTACTGTCTCAAATTTTAATTACGCCAGGGATTGCCTTTTCTATAGTAAATTATTCAAAAAATAATTTTTTACTGTCGCAAATTTTAATTACGCCAGGGATTGCCTTTTCTATAGTAAATTTTGCAAAAAATAATTGTTTAGTGTCGGAAATTTTAATTACGCCAGGGATTGCCTTTTCTATAGTAAATTTTTCAAAAAATAATTTTATACTGTCGCAAATTTTAATTACGCCAGGGATTGCCTTTTCTATAGTAAATTATTCAAAAAATAATTTTTTACTGTTGCAAATTTTAATTACGCCAGGATTGCGTTTTCTATAGTAAATTTTGCAAAAATTAATTTTTTACTGTCTCAAATTTTAATTACGCCAGGGATTGCCTTTTCTATAGTAAATTTTGCAAAAAATAATTGTTTAGTGTCTCAAATTTTAATTACGCCAGGGATTACCTTTTCTATAGTAAATTATTCAAAAATTCATTTTTTTCTGTCTCAAATTTTAATTACGCCAGGGATTGCCTTTTCTATAGCAAATTATTCAAAAATTCATTTTTTACTGTCTCAAATTTTAATTACGCCAGGGATTGCCTTTTCTATAGTAAATTATTCAAAAATTCATTTTTTACTGTCGCAAATTTTAATTACGCCAGGGATTGCCTTTTCTATAGTAAATTTTGCAAAAAATAATTTTTTACTGTCGCAAATTTTAATTACGCCAGGGATTGCCTTTTCTATAGTAAATTATTCAAAAAATAATTTTTTACTGTCGCAAATTTTAATTACGCCAGGGATTGCCTTTTCTATAGTAAATTTTGCAAAAAATAATTGTTTAGTGTCGCAAATTTTAATTACGCCAGGGATTGCCTTTTCTATAGTAAATTATTCAAAAAATAATTTTTTCTCTCACAAATTTTAATTACGCCAGGGATTGCCTTTTCTATAGTAAATTTTGCAAAAAATAATTTTTTACTGTCGCAAATTTTAATTACACCAGGGATTGCCTTTTCTATAGTAAATTATTCAAAAAATAATTTTTTACTGTCGCAAATTTTAATTACGCCAGGGATTGCCTTTTCTATAGTAAATTATTCAAAAAATAATTGTTTAGTGTCGCAAATTTTAATTACGCCAGGGATTGCCTTTTCTATAGTAAATTATTCAAAAAATAATTTTTTTCTGTCGCAAATTTTAATTACGCCAGAGATTGCCTTTTCTATAGTAAATTATTCAAAAAATAATTTTTTACTGTCGCAAATTTTAATTACGCCAGGGATTGCCTTTTCTATAGAAAATTTTGCAAAAACTAATTTTTTACTGTCGCAAATTTTAATTACGCCAGGGATTGCCTTTTCTATAGTAAATGTTACAAAAAATAATTGTTTAGTGTCGCAAATTTTAATTACGCCAGGGATTGCCTTTTCTATAGTAAATTATTCAAAAAAATAATTTTTTCTGTCACAAATTTTAATTACGCCAGGGATTGCCTTTTCTATAGTAAATTATTCAAAAATTCATTTTTTACTGTCTCAAATTTTAATTACGCCAGGGATTGCCTTTTCTATAGTAAATTATTCAAAAATTCATTTTTTACTGTCTCAAATTTTAATTACGCCAGGGATTGCCTTTTCTATAGTAAATTATTCAAAAATTCATTTTTTACTGTCTCAAATTTTAATTACGCCAGGGATTGCCTTTTCTATAGTAAATTTTGCAAAAAATAATTTTTTACTGTAGCAAATTTTAATTACGCCAGGGATTGCCTTTTCTATAGTAAATTATTCAAAAATTCATTTTTTAATGTCGCAAATTTTAATTACGCCAGGGATTGCCTTTTCTATAGTAAATTATTCAAAAAATAATTGTTTAGTGTCGCAAATTTTAATTACGACAGGGATTGCCTTTTCTATAGTAAATTATTCAAAAATTCATTTTTTACTGTCTCAAATTTTAATTACGCCAGGGATTGCCCTTTCTATAGTAAATTTTGCAAAAAATAATTGTTTAGTTTCTCAAATTTTAATTACGCCAGGGATTGCCTTTTCTATAGTAAATTATTCAAAAATTCATTTATTACTGTCTCAAATTTTAATTACGCCAGGGATTGCCTTTTCTATAGTAAATTATTCAAAAAATAATTTTTTACTGTCGCAAATTTTAATTACGCCAGGGATTGCCTTTTCTATAGTAAATTTTGCAAAAAATAATTGTTTAGTGTCGCAAATTTTAATTACGCCAGAGATTGCCTTTTCTATAGTAAATTATTCAAAAATAATTTTATACTATCGCAAATTTTAATTACGCCAGGGATTGCCTTTTCTATAGTAAATTATACAAAAAAATAATTTTTTACTGTTGCAAATTTTAATTACGCCAGGGATTGCCTTTTCTATAGTAAATTTTGCAAAAATTAATTTTTTACTGTCTCAAATTTTAATTACGCCAGGGATTGCCTTTTCTATAGTAAATTTTGCAAAAAATAATTGTTTAGTGTCTCAAATTTTAATTACGCCAGGGATTGCCTTTTCTATAGTAAATTATTCAAAAAATAATTTTTTACTGTCGCAAATTTTAATTACGCCAGGGATTGCCTTTTCTATAGTAAATTATTCAAAAAATAATTTTTTACTCTCGCAAATTTTAATTACGCCAGGGATTGCCTTTTCTATAGTAAATTATTCAAAAAATAATTGTTTAGTGTCGCAAGTTTTAATTACGCCAGGGATTGCCTTTTCTATAGTAAATTATTCAAAAAATAATTTTTTACTGTTGCAAATTTTAATTACGCCAGGGATTGCGTTTTCTATAGTAAATTTTGCAAAAATTAATTTTTTACTGTCTCAAATTTTAATTACGCCAGGGATTGCCTTTTCTATAGTAAATTTTGCAAAAAATATTTGTTTAGTGTCTCAAATTTTAATTACGCCAGGGATTACCTTTTCTATAGTAAATTATTCAAAAATTCATTTTTTACTGTCTCAAATTTTAATTACGCCAGGGATTGCCTTTTCTATAGTAAATTATTCAAAAATTCATTTTTTACTGTCTCAAATTTTAATTACGCCAGGGATTGCCTTTTCTATAGTAAATTATTCAAAAATTCATTTTTTACTGTCGCAAATTTTAATTACGCCAGGGATTGCCTTTTCTATAGTAAATTTTGCAAAAAATAATTTTTTACTGTCGCAAATTTTAATTACGCCAGGGATTGCCTTTTCTATAGTAAATTATTCAAAAAATAATTTTTTACTGTCGCAAATTTTAATTACGCCAGGGATTGCCTTTTCTATAGTAAATTTTGCAAAAAATAATTGTTTAGTGTCGTAAATTTTAATTACGCCAGGGATTGCCTTTTCTATAGTAAATTATTCAAAAAATAATTTTTTCTGTCACAAATTTTAATTACGCCAGGGATTGCCTTTTCTATAGTAAATTTTGCAAAAAATAATTTTTTACTGTCGCAAATTTTAATTACGCCAGGGATTGCCTTTTCTATAGTAAATTATTCAAAAAATAATTTTTTACTGTCGCAAATTTTAATTACGCCAGGGATTGCCTTTTCTATAGTAAATTATTCAAAAAATAATTGTTTAGTGTCGCAAATTTTAATTACGCCAGGGATTGCCTTTTCTATAGTAAATTATTCAAAAAATAATTTTTTTCTGTCGCAAATTTTAATTACGCCAGGGATTGCCTTTTCTATAGTAAATTATTCAAAAAATAATTTTTTTCTGTCGCAAATTTTAATTACGCCAGGGATTGCCTTTTCTATAGTAAATTATACAAAAAAATAATTTTTTACTGTTGCAAATTTTAATTACGCCAGGGATTGCCTTTTCTATAGTAAATTTTGCAAAAATTAATTTTTTACTGTCTCAAATTTTAATTACGCCAGGGATTGCCTTTTCTATAGTAAATTTTGCAAAAAATAATTGTTTAGTGTCTCAAATTTTAATTACGCCAGGGATTGCCTTTTCTATAGTAAATTATTCAAAAAATAATTTTTTACTGTCGCAAATTTTAATTACGCCAGGGATTGCCTTTTCTATAGTAAATTATTCAAAAAATAATTTTTTACTCTCGCAAATTTTAATTACGCCAGGGATTGCCTTTTCTATAGTAAATTATTCAAAAAATAATTGTTTAGTGTCGCAAGTTTTAATTACGCCAGGGATTGCCTTTTCTATAGTAAATTATTCAAAAAATAATTTTTTACTGTTGCAAATTTTAATTACGCCAGGGATTGCGTTTTCTATAGTAAATTTTGCAAAAATTAATTTTTTACTGTCTCAAATTTTAATTACGCCAGGGATTGCCTTTTCTATAGTAAATTTTGCAAAAAATATTTGTTTAGTGTCTCAAATTTTAATTACGCCAGGGATTACCTTTTCTATAGTAAATTATTCAAAAATTCATTTTTTACTGTCTCAAATTTTAATTACGCCAGGGATTGCCTTTTCTATAGTAAATTATTCAAAAATTCATTTTTTACTGTCTCAAATTTTAATTACGCCAGGGATTGCCTTTTCTATAGTAAATTATTCAAAAATTCATTTTTTACTGTCGCAAATTTTAATTACGCCAGGGATTGCCTTTTCTATAGTAAATTTTGCAAAAAATAATTTTTTACTGTCGCAAATTTTAATTACGCCAGGATTGCCTTTTCTATAGTAAATTATTCAAAAAATAATTTTTTACTGTCGCAAATTTTAATTACGCCAGGGATTGCCTTTTCTATAGTAAATTTTGCAAAAAATAATTGTTTAGTGTCGTAAATTTTAATTACGCCAGGGATTGCCTTTTCTATAGTAAATTATTCAAAAAATAATTTTTTCTGTCACAAATTTTAATTACGCCAGGGATTGCCTTTTCTATAGTAAATTTTGCAAAAAATAATTTTTTACTGTCGCAAATTTTAATTACGCCAGGGATTGCCTTTTCTATAGTAAATTATTCAAAAAATAATTTTTTACTGTCGCAAATTTTAATTACGCCAGGGATTGCCTTTTCTATAGTAAATTATTCAAAAAATAATTGTTTAGTGTCGCAAATTTTAATTACGCCAGGGATTGCCTTTTCTATAGTAAATTATTCAAAAAATAATTTTTTTCTGTCGCAAATTTTAATTACGCCAGGGATTGCCTTTTCTATAGTAAATTATTCAAAAAATAATTTTTTACTGTCGCAAATTTTAATTACGCCAGGGATTGCCTTTTCTATAGAAAATTTTGCAAAAACTAATTTTTTACTGTCGCAAATTTAATTACGACAGGGATTGCCTTTTCTATAGTAAATTATTCAAAAAAATAATTTTTTCTGTCACAAATTTTAATTACGCCAGGGATTGCCTTTTCTATAGTAAATTATTCAAAAATTCATTTTTTACTGTCTCAAATTTTAATTACGCCAGGGATTGCCTTTTCTATAGTAAATTATTCAAAAATTCATTTTTTACTGTCTCAAATTTTAATTACGCCAGGGATTGCCTTTTCTATAGTAAATTATTCAAAAATTCATTTTTACTGTCTCAAATTTTAATTACGCCAGGGATTGCCTTTTCTATAGTAAATTATTCAAAAATTCATTTTTTACTGTCGCAAATTTTAATTACGCCAGGGATTGCCTTTTCTATAGTAAATTTTGCAAAAAATAATTTTTTACTGTCGCAAATTTTAATTACGCCGGGGATTGCCTTTTCTATAGTAAATTATTCAAAAAATAATTTTTTACTGTCGCAAATTTTAATTACGCCAGGGATTGCCTTTTCTATAGTAAATTTTGCAAAAAATAATTGTTTAGTGTCGCAAATTTTAATTACGCCAGGGATTGCCTTTTCTATATTAAATTATTCAAAAAATAATTTTTTCGGTCACAAATTTTAATTACGCCAGGGATTGCCTTTTCTATAGTAAATTTTGCAAAAAATAATTTTTTACTGTCGCAAATTTTAATTACGCCAGGATTGCCTTTTCTATAGTAAATTATTCAAAAAATAATTTTTTACTCTCGCAAATTTTAATTACGCCAGGGATTGCCTTTTCTATAGTAAATTATTCAAAAAATAATTGTTTAGTGTCGCAAATTTTAATTACGCCAGGGATTGCCTTTTCTATAGTAAATTATTCAAAAAATAATTGTTTAGTGTCGCAAATTTTAATTACGCCAGGGATTGCCTTTTCTATAGTAAATTATTCAAAAAATAATTTTTTTCTGTCGCAAATTTTAATTACGCCAGGGATTGCCTTTTCTATAGTAAATTATTCAAAAATTCATTTTTTACTGTCTCAAATTTTAATTACGCCAGGGATTGCCTTTTCTATAGTAAATTATTCAAAAATTCATTTGCCTTTTCTATAGTAAATTTTGCAAAAATAATTGTTTAGTGTCGCAAATTTTAATTACGACAGGGATTGCCTTTTCTATAGTAAATTATTCAAAAATTCATTTTTTACTGTCTCAAATTTTAATTACGCCAGGGATTGCCTTTTCTATAGTAAATTATTCAAAAAATAATTGTTTAGTGTCGCAAATTTTAATTACGCCAGGGATTGCCTTTTCTATAGTAAATTATTCAAAAAATAATTTTTTTCTGTCGCAAATTTTAATTACGCCAGGGATTGCCTTTTCTATAGTAAATTATTCAAAAATTCATTTTTTACTGTCTCAAATTTTAATTACGCCAGGGATTGCCTTTTCTATAGTAAATTATTCAAAAATTCATTTTTTACTGTCTCAAATTTTAATTACGCCAGGGATTGCCTTTTCTATAGTAAATTATTCAAAAATTCATTTTTTACTGTCTCAAATTTTAATTACGCCAGGGATTGCTTTTCTATAGTAAATTTTGCAAAAAATAATTTTTTACTGTCGTAATTTTAATTACGCCAGGGATTGCCTTTTCTATAGTAAATTATTCAAAAATTCATTTTTTACTGTCGCAAATTTTAATTACGCCAGGGATTGCCTTTTCTATAGTAAATTATTCAAAAAATAATTGTTTAGTGTCGCAAATTTTAATTACGCCAGGGATTGCCTTTTCTATAGTAAATTATTCAAAAAATAATTTTTTTCTGTCGCAAATTTTAATTACGCCAGGGATTGCCTTTTCTATAGTAAATTATTCAAAAATTCATTTTTTACTGTCTCAAATTTTAATTACGCCAGGGTTTGCCTTTTCTATAGTAAATTATTCAAAAATTCATTTTTTACTGTCTCAAATTTTAATTACGCCAGGGATTGCCTTTTCTATAGTAAATTTTGCAAAAAATAATTGTTTAGTGTCGCAAATTTTAATTACGACAGGGATTGCCTTTTCTATAGTAAATTATTCAAAAATTCATTTTTTACTGTCTCAAATTTTAATTACGCCAGGGATTGCCTTTTCTATAGTAAATTTTGCAAAAAATAATTGTTTAGTGTCTCAAATTTTAATTACGCCAGGGATTGCCTTTTCTATAGTTAATTATTCAAAAATTCATTTTTTACTGTCTCAAATTTTAATTACGCCAGGGATTGCCTGTTCTATAGTAAATTATTCAAAAAATTATTTTTTACTGTCGCAAATTTTAATTACGCAGGGATTGCCTTTTCTATAGTAAATTTTGCAAAAAATAATTGTTTAGTGTCGCAAATTTTAATTACGCCAGGGATTGCCCTTTTCTATAGTAAATTATTCAAAAAATAATTTTATACTGTCGCAAATTTTAATTACGACAGGGATAGCCTTTTCTATAGTAAATTATTCAAAAAATAATTTTTTAATGTTGCAAATTTTAATTACGCCAGGGATTGCCTTTTCTATAGTAAATTTTGCAAAAATTAATTTTTTACTGTCTCAAATTTTAATTACGCCAGGGATTGCCTTTTCTATAGTAAATTTTGCAAAAAATAATTGTTTAGTGTCACAAATTTTAATTACGACAAGGATTGCCTTTTCTATAGTAAATTATTCAAAATTCATTTTTTACTGTCTCAAATTTTAATTACACCAGGGATTGCCTTTTCTATAGTAAATTTTGCAAAAAAATAATTGTTTGGTGTCTCAAATTTTAATTACGCCAGGGATTGCCTTTTCTATAGTAAATTATTCAAAAATTCATTTTTTACTGTCTCAAATTTTAATTACGCCAGGGATTGCCTTTTCTATAGTAAATTTTGCAAAAAATAATTGTTTAGTGTCGCAAATTTTAATTACGCCAGGGATTGCCTTTTCTATAGTAAATTATTCAAAAAATAATTTTATACTGTCGCAAATTTTAATTACGCCAGGGATTGCCTTTTCTATAGTAAATTATTCAAAAATAATTTTTTACTGTTGCAAATTTTAATTACGCCAGGGATTGCCTTTTCTATAGTAAATTTTGCAAAAATTAATTTTTTACTGTCTCAAATTTTAATTACGCCAGGGATTGCCTTTTCTATAGTAAATTATTCAAAAATTCATTTTTTACTGTCTCAAATTTTAATTACGCCAGGGATTGCCTTTTCTATAGTAAATTATTCAAAAATTCATTTTTTACTGCCTCAAATTTTAATTACGCCAGGGATTGCCTTTTCTATAGTAAATTATTCAAAAATTCATTTTTTACTGTCGCAAATTTTAATTACGCCAGGGATTGCCTTTTCTATAGTAAATTTTGCAAAAAATAATTTTTTACTGTCGCAAATTTTAATTACGCCAGGGATTGCCTTTTCTATAGTAAATTATTCAAAAAATAATTTTTTACTTTCGCAAATTTTAATTACGCCAGGGATTGCCTTTTCTATAGTAAATTTTGCAAAAAATAATTGTTTAGTGTCGCAAATTTTAATTACGCCAGGGATTGCCTTTTCTATAGTAAATTATTCAAAAAATAATTTTTTCTGTCACAAATTTTAATTACGCCAGGATTGACTTTTCTATAGTAAATTTTGCAAAAAATAATTTTTTACTGTCGCAAATTTTAATTACGCCAGGGATTGCCTTTTTTATAGTAAATTATTCAAAAAATAATTTTTTACTGTCGCAAATTTTAATTACGCCAGGGATTGCCTTTTCTATAGTAAATTATTCAAAAAATAATTGTTTAGTGTCGCAAATTTTAATTACGCCAGGGATTGCCTTTTCTATAGTAAATTATTCAAAAAATAATTTTTTTATGTCGCAAATTTTAATTACGCCAGGGATTGCCTTTTCTATAGTAAATTATTCAAAAAAATAATTTTTTACTGTCTCAAATTTTAATTACGCCAGGGATTGCCTTTTCTATAGTAAATTATTCAAAAATTCATTTTTTACTGTCGCAAATTTTAATTACGCCAGGGATTGCCTTTTCTATAGTAAATTTTGCAAAAAATAATTTTTTACTGTCGCAAATTTTAATTACGCCAGGGATTGCCTTTTCTATAGTAAATTATTCAAAAAATAATTTTTTACTTTCGCAAATTTTAATTACGCCAGGGATTGCCTTTTCTATAGTAAATTTTGCAAAAAATAATTGTTTAGTGTCGCAAATTTTAATTACGCCAGGGATTGCCTTTTCTATAGTAAATTATTCAAAAAATAATTTTTTCTGTCACAAATTTTAATTACGCCAGGGATTGACTTTTCTATAGTAAATTTTGCAAAAAATAATTTTTTACTGTCGCAAATTTTAATTACGCCAGGGATTGCCTTTTTTATAGTAAATTATTCAAAAAATAATTTTTTACTGTCGCAAATTTTAATTACGCCAGGGATTGCCTTTTCTATAGTAAATTATGCAAAAAATAATTGTTTAGTGTCGCAAATTTTAATTACGCCAGGGATTGCCTTTTCTATAGTAAATTATTCAAAAAATAATTTTTTTTATGTCGCAAATTTTAATTACGCCAGGGATTGCCTTTTCTATAGTAAATTATTCAAAAAATAATTTTTTACTGTCTCAAATTTTAATTACGCAGGGATTGCCTTTTCTATAGTAAATTATTCAAAAATTCATTTTTTACTGTCTCAAATTTTAATTACGCCAGGGATTGCCTTTTCTATAGTAAATTATTCAAAAAATAATTTTTTCTGTCACAAATTTTAATTACACCAGGGATTGCCTTTTCTATAGTAAATTTTGCAAAAATTCATTTTTTACTGTCTCAAATTTTAATTACGCCAGGGATTGCCTTTTCTATAGTAAATTATTCAAAAAATAATTTTTTCTGTCACAAATTTTAATTACACCAGGGATTGCCTTTTCTATAGTAAATTTTGCAAAAATTAATTTTTTTCTGTCGCAAATTTTAATTACGCCAGGGATTGCCTTTTCTATAGTAAATTATTCAAAAAATAATTTTTTACTGTCTCAAATTTTAATTACGCCAGCGATTGCCTTTTCTATAGTAAATTATTCAAAAATTCATTTTTTACTGTCTCAAATTTTAATTACGCCAGGGATTGCCTTTTCTATAGTAAATTATTAAAAAATTCATTTTTTACTGTCTCAAATTTTAATTACGCCAGGGATTGCCTTTTCTATAGTAAATTATTCAAAAATTCATTTTTTACTGTCGCAAATTTTAATTACGCCAGGGATTGCCTTTTCTATAGTAAATTATTCAAAAACTAATTGTTTAGTGTCGCAAATTTTAATTACGCCAGGGATTGCCTTTTCTATAGTAAATTATTCAAAAAATAATTTTTTTCTGTCGCAAATTTTAATTATGCCAGGGATTGCCTTTTCTATAGTAAATTATTCAAAAAATAATTTTTTACTGTTGCAAATTATAATTACGCCAGGGATTGCCTTTTCTATAGTAAATTATTCAAAAAATAATTTTTTACTGTTGCAAATTTTAAATACGCCAGGGATTGCCTTTTGTATAGTAAATTATTCAAAAAATAATTTTTTTCTGTCGCAAATTTTAATTACGCCAGGGATTGCCTTTTCTATAGTAAATTATTCAAAAAATAATTTTATACTCTCGCAAATTTTAATTACGCCAGGGCTTGCCTTTTCTATAGTAAATTTTGCAAAAAATAATTTTTTACTGTCGCAAATTTTAATTACGCCAGGGATTGCCTTTTCTATAGTAAATTATTCAAAAATTCATTTTTTACTGTCGCAAATTTTAATTACGCCAGGGATTGCCTTTTCTATAGTAAATTATTCAAAAAATAATTTTTTACTGTCGCAAATTTTAATTACGCCAGGGATTGCTTTTTCTATAGTAAATTTTGCAAAAACTAATTTTTTACTGTCGCAAATTTTAATTACGCCAGGGATTGTCTTTTCTATAGTAAATGTTGCAAAAAATAATTGTTTAGTGTCGCAAATTTTAATTACGCCAGGGATTGCCTTTTCTATAGTAAATTATTCAAAAAACAATTTTTTCTGTCACAAATTTTAATTACGCCAGGGATTGCCTTTTCTATAGTAAATTATTCAAAAATTCATTTTTTACTGTCTCAAATTTTAATTACGCCAGGGATTGCCTTTTCTATAGTAAATTATTCAAAAATTCATTTTTTACTGTCTCAAATTTTAATTACGCCAGGGATTGCCTTTTCTATAGTAAATTATTCAAAAAATATTTTTTTCTGTCACAAATTTTAATTACGCCAGGGATTGCCTTTTCTATAGTAAATTTTGCAAAAAATAATTTTTTACTGTCGCAAATTTTAATTACGCCAGGGATTGCCTTTTCTATAGTAAATTATTCAAAAATTAATTTTTTTCTGTCGCAAATTTTAATTACGCCAGGGATTGCCTTTTCTATAGTAAATTATTCAAACATTCATTTTTTACTGTCTCAAATTTTAATTACGCCAGGGATTGCCTTTTCTATAGTAAATTATTCAAAAATTAATTTTATACTGTCGCAAATTTTAAATACGCCAGGGATTGCCTTTTCTATAGTTAATTTTGCCAAAAATAATTTTTTATTGTCGAAAATTTTAATTACTCCAGGGATTGCCTTTTCTATAGTAAATTATTCAAAAAATAATTTTTTACTGTCGCAAATTTTAATTACGCCAGGGATTGCCTTTTCTATAGTAAATTATTCAAAAATTCATTTTTTACTGTCTCAAATTTTAATTACGCCAGGGATTGCCTTTTCTATAGTAAATTATTCAAAAATTCATTTTTTACTGTCTCAAATTTTAATTACGCCAGGGATTGCCTTTTCTATAGTAAATTATTCAAAAATTCATTTTTTACTGGCGCAATTTTTAAATACGCCAGGGATTGCCTTTTCTATAGTAAATTATTCAAAAACTAATTGTTTAGTGTCGCAAATTTTAATTACGCCAGGGATTGCCTTTTCTATAGTAAATTATTCAAAAAATAATTTTTTTCTGTCGCAAATTTTAATTACGCCAGGGATTGCCTTTTCTATAGTAAATTATTCAAAAAATAATTTTTTACTGTTGCAAATTATAATTACGCCAGGGATTGCCTTTTCTATAGTAAATTATTAAAAAAATAATTTTTTACTGTTGCAAATTTTAAATTCGCCAGGGTTTGCCTTTTGTATAGTAAATTATTCAAAAAATAATTTTTTTCTGTCGCAAATTTTAATTACGCCAGGGATTGCCTTTTCTATAGTAAATTATTCAAAAAATAATTTTATACTGTCGCAAATTTTAATTACGCCAGGGATTGCCTTTTCTATAGTAAATTTTGCAAAAAATAATTTTTTACTGTCGCAAATTTTAATTACGCCAGGGATTGCCTTTTCTATAGTAAATTATTCAAAAATTCATTTTTTACTGTCGCAAATTTTAATTACGCCAGGGATTGCCTTTTCTATAGTAAATTATTCAAAAAATAATTGTTTAGTGTCGCAAATTTTAATTACGCCAGGGATTGCCTTTTCTATAGTAAATTATTCAAAAAATAGTTTTTTTCTGTCGCAAATTTTAATTACGCCAGGGATTGCCTTTTCTATAGTAAATTATTCAAAAATTCATTTTTTAATGTCTCAAATTTTAATTACGCCAGGGATTGCCTTTTCTATAGTAAATTATTCAAAAATTCATTTTTTACTGTCTCAAATTTTAACTACGCCAGGGATTGCCTTTTCTATAGTAAATTATTCAAAAAATATTTTTTTCTGTCACAAATTTTAATTACGCCAGGGATTGCCTTTTATATAGTAAATGTTGCAAAAAATAATTGTTTAGTGTCGCAAATTTTAATTACGCCAGGGATTGCCTTTTCTATAGTAAATTATTCAAAAAATAATTTTTTTCTGTCGCAAATTTTAATTACGCCAGGGATTGCCTTTTCTATAGTAAATTATTCAAAAAATAATTTTTTACTGTTGCAAATTATAATTACGCCAGGGATTGCCTTTTCTATAGTAAATTATTCAAAAAATAATTTTTTACTGTTGCAAATTTTAAATACGCCAGGGATTGCCTTTTGTATAGTAAATTATTCAAAAAATAATTTTTTTCTGTCGCAAATTTTAATTAAGCCAGGGATTGCCTTTTCTATAGTAAATTATTCAAAAAATAATTTTATACTGTCACAAATTTTAATTACGCCAGGGATTGCCTTTTCTATAGTAAATTTTGCAAAAAATAATTTTTTACTGTCGCAAATTTTAATTACGCCAGGGATTGCCTTTTCTATAGTAAATTATTCAAAAATTCATTTTTTACTGTCGCAAATTTTAATTACGCCAGGGATTGCCTTTTCTATAGTAAATTATTCAAAAAATAATTGTTTAGTGTCGCAAATTTTAATTACGCCAGGGATTGCCTTTTCTATAGTAAATTATTCAAAAAATAATTTTTTTCTGTCGCAAATTTTAATTACGCCAGGGATTGCCTTTTCTATAGTAAATTATTCAAAAATTGATTTTTTACTGTCTCAAATTTTAATTACGCCAGGGATTGCCTTTTCTATAGTAAATTATTCAAAAATTCATTTTTTACTGTCTCAAATTTTAATTACGCCAAGGATTGCCTTTTCTATAGTAAATTATTCAAAAAATATTTTTTTTGTCACAAATTTTAATTACGCCAGGGATTGCCTTTTCTATAGTAAATTTTGCAAAAAATAATTTTATACTGTCGCAAATTTTAATTACGCCAGGGATTGCCTTTTCTATAGTAAATTATTCAAAAATAAATTTTTTTCTGTCGCAAATTTTAATTACGCCAGGGATTGCCTTTTCTATAGTAAATTATTCAAAAATTCATTTTTTACTGTCTCAAATTTTAATTACGCCAGGGATTGCCTTTTCTATAGTAAATTATTCAAAAATTAATTTTATACTGTCGCAAATTTTAAATACGCCAGGGATTGCCTTTTCTATAGTAAATTTTGCCAAAAATAACTTTTTATTGTCGCAAATTTTAATTACGCCAAGGATTGCCTTTTCTATAGTAAATTATTCAAAAAATAATTTTTTACTGTCGCAAATTTTAATTACGCCAGGGATTGCCTTTTCTATAGTAAATTATTCAAAAATTCATTTTTTACTGTCTCAAATTTTAATTACGCCAGGATTGCCTTTTCTATAGTAAATTATTCAAAAATTCATTTTTTACACTCTCAAATTTTAATTACGCCAGGGATTGCCTTTTCTATAGTAAATTATTCAAAAATTCATTTTTTACTGTCGCAAATTTTAATTACGCCAGGGATTGCCTTTTCTATAGTAAATTATTCAAAAACTAATTGTTTAGTGTCGCAAATTTTAATTACGCCACGGATTGCCTTTTCTATAGTAAATTATTCAAAAAATAATTTTTTTCTGTCGCAAATTTTAATTACGCCAGGGATTGCCTTTTCTATAGTAAATTATTCAAAAAATAATTTTTTACTGTTGCAAATTCTAATTACGCCAGGGATTGCCTTTTCTATAGTAAATTGTTCAAAAAATAATTTTTTACTGTTGCAAATTTTAAATTCGCCAGGGATTGCCTTTTGTATAGTAAATTATTCAAAAAATAATTTTTTTCTGTCGCAAATTTTAATTACGCCAGGGATTGCCTTTTCTATAGTAAATTATTCAAAAAATAATTTTATACTGTCGCAAATTTTAATTACGCCAGGGATTGCCTTTTCTATAGTAAATTTTGCAAAAAATAATTTTTTACTGTCGCAAATTTTAATTACGCCAGGGATTGCCTTTTCTATAGTAAATTATTCAAAAATTCATTTTTTACTGTCGCAAATTTTAATTACGCCAGGGATTGCCTTTTCTATAGTAAATTATTCAAAAAATAATTGTTTAGTGTCGCAAATTTTAATTACGCCAGGGATTGCCTTTTCTATAGTAAATTATTCAAAAAATAATTTTTTTCTGTCGCAAATTTTAATTACGCCAGGGATTGCCTTTTCTATAGTAAATTATTCAAAAGATAATTTTTTACTGTCGCAAATTTTAATTACGCCAGGGATTGCCTTTTCTATAGTAAATTTTGCAAAAACTAATTTTTTACTGTCGCAAATTTTAATTACGCCAGGGATTGTCTTTTCTATAGTAAATGTTGCAAAAAATAATTGTTTAGTGGCGCAAATTTTAATTACGCCAGGGATTGCCTTTTCTATAGTAAATTATTCAAAAAATAATTTTTTCTGTCACAAATTTTAATTACGCCAGGGATTGCCTTTTCTATAGTAAATTATTCAAAAATTCATTTTTTACTGTCTCAAATTTTAATTACGCCAGGGATTGCCTTTTCTATAGTAAATTATTCAAAAATTCATTTTTTACTGTCTCAAATTTTAATTACGCCAGGGATTGCCTTTTCTATAGTAAATTTTGCCAAAAATAATTTTTTACTGTCGCAAATTTTAATTACGCCAGGGATTGCCTTTTCTATAGTAAATTATTCAAAAATTCATTTTTTACTGTCGCAAATTTTAATTACGCCAGGGATTGCCTTTTCTAGAGTAAATTATTCAAAAACTAATTGTTTAGTGTCGCAAATTTTAATTACGCCAGGGATTGCCTTTTCTATAGTAAATTTTGCAAAAACTAATTTTTTACTGTCGCAAATTTTAATTACGCCAGGGATTGTCTTTTCTATAGTAAATGTTGCAAAAAATAATTGTTTAGTGGCGCAAATTTTAATTACGCCAGGGATTGCCTTTTCTATAGTAAATTATTCAAAAAATAATTTTTTCTGTCACAAATTTTAATTACGCCAGGGATTGCCTTTTCTATAGTAAATTATTCAAAAATTCATTTTTTACTGTCTCAAATTTTAATTACGCCAGGGATTGCCTTTTCTATAGTAAATTATTCAAAAATTCATTTTTTACTGTCTCAAATTTTAATTACGCCAGGGATTGCCTTTTCTATAGTAAATTTTGCCAAAAATAATTTTTTACTGTCGCAAATTTTAATTACGCCAGGGATTGCCTTTTCTATAGTAAATTATTCAAAAATTCATTTTTTACTGTCGCAAATTTTAATTACGCCAGGGATTGCCTTTTCTAGAGTAAATTATTCAAAAACTAATTGTTTAGTGTCGCAAATTTTAATTACGCCAGGGATTGCCTTTTCTATAGTAAATTATTCAAAAATTAATTTTTTTCTGTCGCAAATTTTAATTACGCCAGGGATTGCCTTTTCTATAGTAAATTATTCAAAAAATAATTTTTTACTGTTGCAAATTATAATTACGCCAGGTATTGCCTTTTCTATAGTAAATTATTCAAAAAATAATTTTTTACTGTTGCAAATTTTAAATACCCCAGGGATTGCCTTTTGTATAGTAAATTATTCAAAAAATAATTTTTTTCTGTCGCAAATTTTAATTACGCCAGGGATTGCCTTTTCTATAGTAAATTATTCAAAAAATAATTTTATACTGTCGCAAATTTTAATTACGCCAGGGATTGCCTTTTCTATAGTAAATTTTGCAAAAAATAATTTTTTACGGTCGCAAATTTTAATTACGCCAGGGATTGCCTTTTCTATAGTAAATTATTCAAAAAATAATTTTTTACTGTCGCAAATTTTAATTACGCCAGGGATTGCCTTTTCTATAGTAAATTTTGCAAAAAATAATTGTTTAGTGTCGCAAATTTTAATTACGCCAGGGATTGCCTTTTCTATAGTAAATTATTGAAAAAATAATTTTTTCTGTCACAAATTTTAATTACGCCAGGAATTGCCTTTTCTATAGTAAATTTTGCAAAAAATAATTTTTTACTGTCGCAAATTTTAATTACGCCAGGGATTGCCTTTTCTATAGTAAATTATTCAAAAATTCATTTTTTACTGTCTCAAATTTTAATTACGCCAGGGATTGCCTTCTCTATAGTAAATTATTCAAAAAAATATTTTTTTCTGTCGCAAATTTTAATCACGCCAGGGATTGCCTTTTCTATAGTAAATTTTCAAAAAATAATTGTTTAGTGTCTCAAATTTTAATTACGCCAGGGATTGCCTTTTCTATAGTAAATTTTGCAAAAACTAATTGTTTAGTGTAGCAAATTTTAATTACGCCAGGGATTGCCCTTTCTATAGTAAATTACTCAAAAAATAATTTTTTACTGTCGCAAATTTTAATTACGCCAGGGATTGCCTTTTCTATAGTAAATTATTCAAAAATTCATTTTTTACTGTCACAAATTTTAATTACGCCAGAAATTGCCTTTTCTATAGTAAATTTTGCAAAAAATAATTTTTTACTGTCGCAAATTTTAATTACGCCAGGGATTGCCTTTTCTATAGTAAATTATTCAAAAATTCATTTATTATTGTCGCAAATTTTAATTACGCCAGGGATTGCCTTTTCTATAGTAAATTATTCAAAAAATAATTGTTTAGTGTCGCAAATTTTAATTAGGCCAGGGATTGCCTTTTCTATAGTAAATTATTCAAAAAATAATTTTTTTCTGTCGCAAATTTTAATTACGCCAGGGATTGCCTTTTCTATAGTAAATTATTCAAAAATTCATTTTTTACTGTCTCAAATTTTAATTACGCCAGGGATTGCCTTTTCTATAGTAAATTATTAAAATTCATTTTTATTGTCTCAAATTTTAATTACGCCAGGGATTGCCTTTTCTATAGTAAATTTTGCAAAAAATAATTGTTTAGTGTCGCAAATTTTAATTACGCCAGGGATTGCCTTTTCTATAGTAAATTATTCAAAAATTCATTTTTTACTGTCTCAAATATTAATTACGCCAGGGATTGACTTTTCTATAGTAAATTATTCAAAAAATAATTTTTTACTGTCGCTAATTTTAATTACGCCAGGGATTGCCTTTTCTATAGTAAATTTTGCAAAAATAATTTTTTACTGTCGCAAATTTAATTACGCCAGGGATTGCCTTTTCTATAGTAAATTATTCAAAAATTAATTTTCTTCTGTCGCAAATTTTAATTACGCCAGGGATTGCCTTTTCTATAGTAAATTATTCAAAAAATAATTTTATACTGTCGCAAATTTTAATTACGCCAGGGATTGCCTTTTCTATAGTAAATTATTCAAAAATTCATTTTTTACTGTCTCAAATTTTAATTACGCCAGGGATTGCCTTTTCTATAGTAAATTATTCAAAAATTCATTTTTTACTGTCTCAAATTTTAATTACGCCCAGGGATTGCCTTTTATATAGTAAATTATTCAAAAAATAATTTTTTTCTGTCGCAAATTTTAATTACGCCAGGGATTGCCTTTCTATAGTAAATTATTCAAAAAATAATTTTTTACTGTTGCAAATTCTAATTACGCCAGGGATTGCCTTTTCTATAGTAAATTGTTCAAAAAATAATTTTTTACTGTTGCAATTTTAAATTCGCCAGGGATTGCCTTTTGTATAGTAAATTATTCAAAAAATAATTTTTTTCTGTCGCAAATTTTAATTACGCCAGGGATTGCCTTTTCTATAGTAAATTATTCAAAAAATAATTTTATACTGTCGCAAATTTTAATTACGCCAGGGATTGCCTTTTCTATAGTAAATTTTGCAAAAAATAATTTTTACTGTCGCAAATTTTAATTACGCCAGGGATTGCCTTTT
>CAWVNZ010002051.1:0-77506 GCA_963930735.1 Dioctria linearis
TACGCCAGGGATTGCCTTTTCTATAGTAAATTATTCAAAAAATAATTTTTACTGTCGCAAATTTTAATTGCGCCAGGGATTGCCTTTTCTATAGTAAATTTTTCAAAATTTAATTTTATACTGTCGCAAATTTTAAATACGCCAAGGATTGCCTTTTCTATAGTAAATTATTCAAAAAATAATTGTTTACTGTCGCAAATTTTAATTAGGCCAGGGATTGCCTTTTCTATAGTAAATTTTTCACAAATTAATTTTTTACTGTCGCAAATTTTAATTGCGCCAGGGATTGCCTTTTCTATAGTAAATTTTTCAAAATTTAATTTTATACTGTCGCAAATTTTAAATACGCCAGGGATTGCCTTTTCTATAGTAAATTATTCAAAAAATAATTTTTTTTTGTCGCAAATTTTAAATACGCCAGGGATTGCCTTTTCTATAGTAAATTTTGCAAAAAAATAGTTTTCTACTGTCGCAAATTTTAATTACGCCAGGGATTGCCTTCTCTATAGTAAATTTTTCACAAATTAATTTTTTACTGTCACAAATTTTAAATACGCCAGGGATTGCTTTTTCTATAGTAAATTATTCAAAAAATAATTTTTTACTGTCGCAAATTTTAATTGCGCCAGGGATTGCCTTTTCTATAGTAAATTTTTCAAAATTTAATTTTATACTGTCGCAAATTTTAAATACGCCAGGGATTGCCTATTCTATAGTAAATTATTCAAAAAATAATTTTTTTTTGTCGCAAATTTTAAATACGCCAGGGATTGCCTTTTCTATAGTAAATTTTGCAAAAAATAATTTTCTACTGTCGCAAATTTTAACTGCGCCAGGGATTGCCTTTTCTACAGTAAATTTTACAAAAAATAATTTTTTATTGTCGCAAATTTTAATTACGCCAGGGATTGCCTTTTCAATAGTAAATTATTCAAAAAATAATTTTTTACTGTCGCAAATCTTAAATACGCCAGGGATTGCCTTTTCTATAGTAAATTTTTCAAAAAATAATTTTTTACCTTCGCAAATTTTAAATACGCCAGGGATTGCCTTTTCTATAGTAAATTTTTCAAAAAAATAATTTTTTACTGTTGAAAGATTTAATTGTGCCAGGGATTGCCTTTTCTATAGTAAATAATTCAAAAAATAATTTTTTACTGTCGCAAATTTTAAATACGCCAGGGATTGCCTTTTCTATAGTAAATTATTCAAAAAATAATTTTTTACTGTCGCAAATTTTAAATACGCCAGGGATTGCCTTTTCTATAGTAAATTTTTCAAAATTTAATTTTATACTGTCGCAAATTTTAATTGCGCCAGGGATTGCCTTTTCTATAGTAAATTTTGCAAAAAATAATTTTCTACTGTCGCATATTTTAATTGCGCCAGGGATTGCCTTTTCTACAGTAAATTTTTCAAAAAATAATTTTCTACTGTCGCAAATTTTAATTGCGCCAGGGATTGCCTTTTCTACAGTAAATTTTTCAAAAAATAATTTTTTACTGTCGCAAATTTTAATTGCGCCAGGGATTGCCTTTTCTATAGTAAATTTTTCAAAAATTAATTTTGTACTGTCGCAAATTTTAAATCCTCCAGGGATTGCCATTTCTATAGTAAATTTTTCAAAAAATAATTTTTTACTGTCGCAAATTTTAATTACGCCAGGGATTGCCTTTTCTATAGTAAATTTTTCAAAATTTAATTTTATACTGTGGCAAATTATAAATACGCCAGGGATTGCTTTTCTATAGTAAATTTTTCACAAATTAATTTTTTGCTGTCGCAAATTTTAATTTCGCCAGGGATTGCCTTTTCGATAGTAAATTTTTCAAAAAATAATTTTTTACCTTCGAAAATTTTAAATACGCCAGGTATTGCCTTTTCTATAGTAAATTTTTCAAAAAAATAATTTTTTACTGTCGAAAGATTTAATTGTGCCAGGGATTGCCTTTTCTATAGTAAATTATTCAAAAAATAATTTTTTACTGTCGCAAATTTTAATTACGCCAGGGATTGCCTTTTCTATAGTAAATTTTGCAAAAAATACTTTTTTACTGTCGCAAATTTTAATTGCGCCAGGGATTGTCTGTTTTATAGTAAATTTTTCAAAATTTAGTTTTATACTGTCGCAAATTTTAAATACGCCAGGGATTGCCTTTTCTATAGTAAATTTTTCAAAAAATAGTTTTCTACTGTCGCAAATTTTAATTGCGCCAGGGATTGCCTTTTCTACAGTAAATTTTTCACAAATTAATTTTATACTGTCGCAAATTTTAATTGCGCCAGGGATTGCCTTTTCTATTGTAAATTTTTCAAAAATTAATTTTTGACTGTCGCAAATTTTAATTAGTCCAGGGATTGCCTTTCTATAGTAAATTTTTCAAAAAATAATTTTCTACTGTCGCAAATTTTAATTGCGCCAGGGATTGCCATTTCTACAGTAAATTTTTCAAAAAATAATTTTTTACTGTCGCAAATTTTAATTACGAGAGGGATTGCCTTTTCTATAGTAAATTTTTCAAAAATTAATTTTTTACTGTCGCAAATTTTAATTACGCCAGGGATTGCCTTTTGTATAGTAAATTTTTCAAAAAATAATTGTTAACTGTCGCAAATTTTAATTACGCCAGGTATTGCCTTTTCTATAGTAAATTTTTCACAAATTATTTTTTACTGTCGCAAATTTTAAATACGCCAGGTATTGCCTATTCTATAGTAAATTATTCAAAAAATAATTTTTTACTGTCGCAAATTTTAATTGCGCCTTTTCTATAATAAATTTTTCAAAATTTAATTTTATACTGTCGCAAATTTTAAATACGCCAGGGATTGCCTTTTCTATAGTAAATTATTCAAAAAATAATTTTTTCCTGTCGCAAATTTTAAATACGCCAGGGATTGCCTTTTCTATAGTAAATTTTGCAAAAAATAATTTTTTACTGTCGCAAATTTTAATTGCGCCAGGGATTGCCTTTTCTATAGTAAATTTTTCAAAAATTAATTTTTTACTGTCGCAAATTTTAAATCCGCCTGGGATTGCCTTTTCTACAGTAAATTTTTCAAAAATTAATTTTTTACTGTCGCAAATTTTAATTACGCCAAGGATTGCCTTTTCTATAGTAAATTTTTCACAAATTAATTTTTTACTGTCGCAAATTTTAAATACGCCAGGGATTGCCTTTTCTATAGTAAATTTTTCAAAAATTAATTTTTTACTGTCGCAAATTTTAATTGCGCCAGGGATTGCCTTTTCTATAGTAAATTTTTCAAAAACTAATTTTTTACTGTCGAAAATTTTAATTACGCCAAGGATTGCCTTTTCTATAGTAAATTTTTCAAAATTTAATCTTATACTGTCGCAAATTTTAAATACGCAAGGGATTGCCTTTTCTATAGTAAATTTTTCAAAAATTAATTTTATACTGTCGCAAATTTTAATTGGGCCAGGGATTGCCTTTTCTATAGTAAATTTTTCAAAATTTAATTTTATACTGTCGCAAACTTTAATTGCGCCAGGGATTGCCTTTTCTACAGTAAAATTTTCAAAAAATAATTTTCTACTGTCGCAAATTTTAATTGCGCCAGGGATTGCCTTTTCTATAGTAAATTTTTCAAAAACTAATTTTTTACTGTCGCAAGTTTTAATTAAGCCAGGGATTGCCTTTCTATATTAAATTTTTCAAAAATTAATTTTTTACTGTCGCAAATTTTAATTGCGCCAGGGATTGCCTTTTCTATAGTAAATTTTTCAAAAAATATTTTTTTACTGTCGCAAATTTTAATTACGCCAGGGATTGCCTTTTCTATAGTAAATTTTTCACAAATTAATTTTTTACTGTCGCAAATTTTATATACGCCAGGGATTGCCTTTTCTATAGTAAATTATTCAAAAAATAATTTTTACTGTCGCAAATTTTAATTGCGCCAGGGATTGCCTTTTCTATAGTAAATTTTTCAAAATTTAATTTTATACTGTCGCAAATTTTAAATACGCCAAGGATTGCCTTTTCTATAGTAAATTATTCAAAAAATAATTGTTTACTGTCGCAAATTTTAAATACGCCAGGGATTGCCTTTTCTATAGTACATTATTCAAAAAATAATTTTTTACTGTCGCAAATTTTAATTGCGCCAGGGATTGCCTTTTCTATAGTAATTTTTTCAAAATTTAATTTTATACTGTCGCAAATTTTAAATACGCCAGGGATTGCCTTTTCTATAGCAAATTATTCAAAAAATAATTTTTTCCTGTTGCAAATTTTAAATACGCCAGGGATTGCCTTTTCTATAGTAAATTTTGCAAAAAATAATTTTCTACTGTCGCAAATTTTAATTGCGCCACGGATTGCCTTTTCTACAGTAAATTTTTCAAAAAATAATTTTTTAATGTCGCAAATTTTAAATATTCCAGGGATTGCCTTTTCTACAGAAAATTTTTCAAAAAATAATTTTTTACTGTCGCAAATTTTAATTACGCCAGGGATTGCCTTTTCTATAGTAAATTTTTCACAAATTAATTTTTTACTGTCGCAAATTTTAAATATGCCAGGGATTGCCTTTTCTATAGTAAATTTTTCACAAATTAATTTTTTACTGTCGAAAATTTTAATTACGCCAAGGATTACCTTTTCTATAGTAAATTTTTCAAAATTTAATTTTATACTGTCGCAAATTTTAAATACGCCAGGGATTGCCTTTTCTATAGTAAATTTTTCAAAAATTAATTTTATACTGTCGCAAATTTTAATTGGGCCAGGGATTGCCTTTTCTATAGTAAATTTTTCAAAATTTAATTTTATACTGTCGCAAATTTTAAATACGCCAGGGATTGCCTTTTCTATAGTAAATTATTCAAAAAATAATTTTTTTTTGTCGCAAATTTTAAATACGCCAGGGATTGCCTTTTCTATAGTAAATTTTGCAAAAAAAATTTTCTACTGTCGCAAATTTTAACTGCGCCAGGGATTGCCTTTTCTACAGTAAATTTTACAAAAAATAATTTTTTACTGTCGCAAATTTTAATTACGCCAGGGATTGCCTTTTCAATAGTAAATTATTCAAAAAATAAATTTTTTACTGTCGCAAATTTTAAATACGCCAGGGATTGCCTTTTCTATAGTAAATTTTTCAAAAAATAATTTTTTACTGTCGCAAATTTTAATTGCGCCAGGAATTGCCTTTTCTACAGTAAATTATTCAAAAAATAATTTTTTACTGTCGCAAATAGTAAATGCGCCAGGGATTACCTTTTCTTTAGTAAATTTTTCAAAAAATAATTTTTTACCTTCGCAAATTTTAAATACGCCAGCGATTGCCTTTTCTATAGTAAATTTTTCAAAAAAATAATTTTTTACTGTCGAAAGATTTAATTGTGCCAGGGATTGCCTTTTCTATAGTAAATTATTCAAAAAATAATTTTTTACTGTCGCAAATTTTAAATACGCCAGGGATTGCCTTTTCTATAGTAAATTATTCAAAAAATAATTTTTTACTGTCGCAAATTTTAAATACGCCAGGGATTGCCTTTTCTATAGTAAATTTTTCAAAAAATAATTTTTTACTGTCGCAGATTTTAATTACGCCAGGGATTGCCTTTTCTATAGTAAATTTTTCAAAATTTAATTTTATACTGTCGCAAATTTTAATTGCGCCAGGGATAGCCTTTTCTATAGTAAATTTTGCCAGGGATTGCCTTTTCTACAGTAAATTTTTCAAAAAATAATTTTCTACTGTCGCAAATTTTAATTGCGCCAGGGATTGCCCTTTCTACAGTAAATTTTTCAAAAAATAATTTTTTACTGTCGCAAATTTTAATTGCGCCAGGGATTGCCTTTTCTATAGTAAATTTTTAAAAAATTAATTTTCTACTGTCGCAAATTTTAAATCCGCCAGGGATTGCCTTTTCTATAGTAAATTTTTCAAAAAATAATTTTTTACTGTCGCAAATTTTAATTACGCCAGGGATTGCCTTTTCTATAGTAAATTTTTCAAAATTTAATTTTATACTGTCGCAAATTTTAAATACGCCAGGGATTGCCTTTTCTATAGTAAATTTTTCAAAAAATAATTTTCTACTGTCGCAAATTTTAATTGCGCCAGGGATTGCCTTTTCTACAGTAAATTTTTCACTAATTAATTTTATACTGTCGCAAATTTTAATTGCGCCAGGGATTGCCTTTTCTATAGTAAATTTTTCAAAAATTAATTTTTTACTGTCGAAAATTTTAATTACGCCGGGAATTGCCTTTTCTATAGTAAATTTTTCAAAAAATAATTTTCTACTGTCGCAAATTTTAATTGCGCCAGGGATTGCCTTTTCTACAGTAAATTTTTCACAAATTAATTTTATACTGTCGCAAATTTTAATTGCGCCAGGGATTGCCTTTTCTATAGTAAATTTTTCAAAAATTAATTTTTTACTGTCGCAAATTTTAATTACGCCAGGGATTGCCTTTCTATAGTAAATTTTTTAAAAAATAATTTTCTACTGTCGCAAATTTTAATTGCGCCAGGGATTGCCATTTCTACAGTAAATTTTTCAAAAAATAATTTTTTACTGTCGTAAATTTTAATTACGCGAGGGATTGCCTTTTCTATAGTAAATTTTTCAAAAATTAATTTTTTACTGTCGCAAATTTTAATTACGCCAGGGATTGCCTTTTCTGTAGTAAATTTTTCAAAAAATAATTGTTAACTGTCGCAAATTTTAATTACGCCAGGGATTGCCTTTTCTATAGTAAATTTTTCACAAATTAATTTTTTACTGTCGCAAATTTTAAATACGCCAGGGATTGCATTTTCTATAGTAAATTATTCAAAAAATAATTTTTTACTGTCGCTAATTTTAATTGCGCCAGGGATTGCCTTTTCTATAGTAAATTTTTCAAAATTTAATTTTATACTGTCGCAAATTTTAATTACTCCAGGGATTGCCTTTTCTATAGTAAATTTTTCACAAATTAATTTTTTACTGTCGCAAATTTTAAATACGCCAGGGATTGCCTTTTCTATAGTAAATTATTCAAAAAATAATTTTTACTGTCGCAAATTTTAATTGCGCCAGGGATTGCCTTTTCTATAGTAAATTTTTCAAAATTTAATTTTATACTGTCGCAAATTTTAAATGCGCCAAGGATTGCCTTTTCTATAGTAAATTATCCAAAAAATAATTGTTTACTGTCGCAAATTTTAATTACGCCAGGGATTGCCTTTTCTATAGTAAATTTTTCACAAATTAATTTTTTACTGTCGCAAGTTTTAATTACGCCAGGGATTGCCTTTTCTACAGTAAATTTTACAAAAAATAATTTTTTAATGTCGCAAATTTTAAATATTCCAGGGATTGCCTTTTCTACAGCAAATTTTTTCAAAAAATAATTTTTTACTGTCGCAAATTTTAATTACTCCAGGGATTGCCTTTTCTATAGTAAATTTTTCAAAAAATAATTTTTTACTGTCGCAAATTTTAATTGCGCCAGGGATTGCCTTTTCTATAGTAAATTTTTCAAAAATTAATTTTTTACTGTCGCAAATTTTAAATCCGCCTGGGATTGCCTTTTCTACAGTAAATTTTTCAAAAATTAATTTTTTACTGTCGCAAATTTTAATTACGCCAAGGATTGCCTTTTCTATAGTAAATTTTTCACAAATTAATTTTTTACTGTCGCAAATTTTAAATACGCCAGGGATTGCCTTTTCTATAGTAAATTTTTCAAAAATTAATTTTTACTGTCGCAAATTTTAATTGCGCCAGGGATTGCCTTTTCTATAGTAAATTTTTCAAAAACTAATTTTTTACTGTCGCAAGTTTTAATTACGCCAGGGATTGCCTTTTCTACAGTAAATTTTACAAAAAATAATTTTTTATTGTCGCAAATTTTAATTACGCCAGGGATTGCCTTTTCAATAGTAAATTATTCAAAAAATAATTTTTTACTGTCGCAAATTTTAAATACGCCAGGGATTGCCTTTTCTATAGTAAATTTAATTTTTTAATTTTTTTAATTTTTTACTGTCGAAAATTTTAATTGCGCCAGGGATTGCCTTTTCTATAGTAAATTTTTCACAAATTAATTTTTTACTGTCGCAAATTTTAAATACGCCAGGGATTGCCTTTTCTATAGTAAATTATTCAAAAAATAATTTATACTGTCGCAAATTTTAATTGCGCCAGGGATTGCCTTTTCTATAGTAAATTTTTCAAAATTTAATTTTATACTGTCGCAAATTTTAAATACGCCAAGGATTGCCTTTTCTATAGTAAATTTTTCACAAATTAATTTTTTACTGTCGCAAATTTTAAATACGCCAGGGATTGCCTTTCTATATTAAATTTTTCAAAAATTAATTTTTTACTGTCGCAAATTTTAATTGCGCCAGGGATTGCTTTTCTATAGTAAATTTTTCATAAATTAATTTTTTGCTGTCGCAAATTTTAATTTCGCCAGGGATTGCCTTTTCCATAGTAAATTTTTCAAAAAATAATTTTTTACCTTCGCAAATTTTAAATACGCCAGGGATTGCCTTTTCTATAGTAAATTTTTTACTGTCGAAAGATTTAATTGTGCCAGGGATTGCCTTTTCTATAGTAAATTATTCAAAAAATAGTTTTTTACTGTCGCAAATTTTAAACACGCCAGGGATTGCCTTTTCTATAGTAAATTTTGCAAAAAATACTTTTTTACTGTCGCAAATTTTAATTGCGCCAGGGATTGTCTGTTCTATAGTAAATTTTTCAAAATTTAATTTTATACTGTCGCAAATTTTAAATACGCCAGGGATTGCCTTTTCTATAGTAAATTTTTCAAAAAATAATTTTCTACTGTCGCAAATTTTACTTGCGCCAGGGATTGCCTTTTCTACAGTAAATTTTATACTGTCGCAAATTTTAATTGCGCCAGGGATTGCCTTTTCTATAGTAAATTTTTCAAAAAAATAATTTTCTACTGTCGCAAATTTTAATTGCGCCAGGGATTGCCTTTTCTACAGTAAATTTTTCACAAATTAATTTTATACTGTCGCAAATTTTAATTGCGCCAGGGATTGCCATTTCTACAGTAAATTTTTCAAAAAATAATTTTTTACTGTCGCAAATTTTAATTACGCGAGGGATTGCCTTTTCTATAGTAAATTTTTCAAAAATTAATTTTTTACTGTCGCAAATTTTAATTACGCCAGGGATTGCCTTTTCTATAGTAAATTTTTCAAAAAATAATTGTTAACTGTCGCAAATTTTAATTACGCCAGGGATTGCCTTTTCTATAGTAAATTTTTCACAAATTAATTTTTTACTGTCGCAAATTTTAAATACGCCAGGGATTGCCTTTTCTATAGTAAATTATTCAAAAAATAATTTTTTACTGTCGCAAATTTTAATTTCGCCAGGGATTGCCTTTTCTATAGTAAATTTTTCAAAATTTAATTTTATACTGTCGCAAATTTTAAATACGCCAGGGATTGCCTTTTCTATAGTAAATTATTCAAAAAATAATTTTTTCATGTCGCAAATTTTAAATACGACAGGGATTGCCTTTTCTATAGTAAATTTTGCAAAAAATAATTTTCTACTGTCGCAAATTTTAATTGCGCCACGGATTGCCTTTTCTACAGTAAATTTTTCAAAAAATAATTTTTTAATGTCGCAAATTTTAAATATTCCAGGGATTGCCTTTTCTACAGCAAATTTTTCAAAAAATAATTTTTTACTGTCGCAAATTTTAATTACGCCAGGGATTGCCTTTTCTATAGTAAATTTTTCAAAAAATAATTTTTTACTGTCGCAAATATTAATTGCGCCAGGGATTGCCTTTTCTATAGTAAATTTTTCAAAAATTAATTTTTTACTGTCGCAAATTTTAAATCCGCCTGGGATTGCCTTTTCTACAGGAAATTTTTCAAAAATTAATTTTTTACTGTCGCAAATTTTAATTACGCCAAGGATTGCCTTTTCTATAGTAAATTTTTCACAAATTAATTTTTTACTGTCGAAAATTTTAAATATTCCAGGGATTGCCTTTTCTACAGCAAATTTTTCAAAAAATAATTTTTTACTGTCGCAAATTTTAATTACGCCAGGGATTGCCTTTTCTATAGTAAATTTTTCAAAAAATAATTTTTTACTGTCGCAAATTTTAATTGCGCCAGGGATTGCCTTTTCTATAGTAAATTTTTCAAAAACTAATTTTCAAAAACTAATTTTTTACTGTCGAAAATTTTAATTACGCCAAGGATTGCCTTTACTATAGTAAATTTTTCAAAATTTAATTTCATACTGTCGCAAATTTTAAATACGCCAGGGATTGCCTTTTCTATAGTAAATTTTTCAAAAATTAATTTTATACTGTCGCAAATTTTAATTGGGCCAGGGATTGCCCTTTCTATAGTAAATTTTTTAAAATTTAATTTTATACTGTCGCAAATTTTAATTGCGCCAGGGATTGCCTTTTCTACAGTAAATTTTTCAAAAAATAATTTTCTACTGTCGCAAATTTTAATTGCGCCAGGGATTGACTTTTCTATAGTAAATTTTTCAAAAACTAATTTTTTACTGTCGCAAGTTTTAATTACGCCAGGGATTACCTTTCTATATTAAATTTTTCAAAAATTAATTTTTTACTGTCGCAAATTTTAATTGCGCCAGGGATTGCCTTTTCTATAGTAAATTTTTCAAAAAATATTTTTTTACTGTCGCAAATTTTAATTACGCCAGGGATTGCCTTTTCTATAGTAAATTTTTCAAAATTTAATTTTATACTGTCGCAAATTTTAAATACGCCAAGGATTGCCTTTTCTATAGTAAATTATTCAAAAAATAATTTTTTCCTGTCTCAAATTTTAAATACGCCAGGGATTGCCTTTTCTATAGTAAATTTTTCAAAATTTAATTTTATACTGTCGTAAATTTTAATTGCGCCAGGGATTGCCTTTTCTACAATAAATTTTTCAAAAAATAATTTTCTACTGTCGCAAATTTTAATTGCGCCAGGGATTGCCTTTTCTATAGTAAATTATTCAAAAAATAATTTTTTACTGTCGGAAATTTTAAATACGCCAGGGATTGCCTTTTCTATAGTAAATTTTGCAAAAAATAATTTTTTACTGTCGCAAATTTTAATTGCGGCAGGGATTGCCTTTTCTACAGTAAATTTTTCAAAAAATAATTTTTTACTGTCGCAAATTTTAATTGCGCCAGGGATTGCCTTTTCTACAGTAAATTTTTCAAAAAATAAATTTTTACTGTCGCAAATTTTAATTACGCCAGGGATTGCCTTTTCTATAGTAAATTTTTCAAAATTTAATTTTATACTGTTGCAAATTTTAATTGCGCCAGGGATTGCCTTTTCTATAGTAAATTTTTCACAAATAAATTTTTTACTGTCGCAAATTTTAATTGCGCCAGGGATTGCCTTTTCTATAGTAAATTTTTCAAAAAATAATTTTTTACTGTCGAAAATTTTAATTACGCCAGGGATTGCCTTTTCTATAGTAAATTTTTCAAAATTTAATTTTCTACTCTCGCAAATTTTAATTGCGCAAGGGATTGCCTATTCTACAGTAAATTTTTCAAAAATAATTTTTTAGTGTCGCAAATTTTAATAACGCCAGGAATTGCCCTTTCTATAGTAAATTTTTCAAAATTTAATTTCATACTGTCGCAAATTTTAATTGCGCCAGGGATTGCCTTTTCTATTGTAAATTTTTCAAAAAATAATTTTCTACTGTCGCAAATTTTAACTGCGCCAGGGATTGCCCTTTCTACAGTAAATTTTTCAAAAACTAATTGTATACTGTCGCAAATTTTAATTGCGCCAGGGATTGCCTTTTCTATAGTAAATTTTGCAAAAAATAATTTTCTACTGTCCCAAATTTTAATTGCGCCAGGTTTTGCCTTTTCTATAGTAAATTTTTCAAAAACTAATTTTTTACTGTAGCAAGTTTTAATTACGCCAGGGATTGCCTTTTCTATAGTAAATTTTTCAAAAAATAATTTTTTACTGTCGCATATTTTAATTGCGCCAGGGATAGCCTTTTCTATAGTAAATTTTTCAAAAATTAATTTTTTACTGTCACAAATTTTAAATACGCCAGGGATTGCCTTTTCTATAGTAAATTTTTCAGAAATTAATTTTTTACTGTCGCAAATTTTAAATACGCCAGGGATTGCCTTTTCTATAGTAAATTATTCAAAAACTAATTTTTTACTGTCACAAATTTTAATTACGCCAGGGATTGCCTTTTCTATAGTAAATTTTCCAAAAAAATAATTTTTTACTGTCGCAAATTTTAATTGCGCCAGTGATTGCCTTTTCTATAGTAAATTTTTCAAAAAATAATTTTTTACTGTCGCAAATTTTAATTGCGCCAGGGATTGCCTTTTCTACAGTAAATTTTTCAAAAAATACTTTTTTACTGTCGCAAATTTTAATTACGCCAGGGATTGCCTTTTCTATAGTAAATTTTTCAAAAACTAATTTTTTACTGTCGCAAATTTTAATTGCGTCAGGGATTGCCTTCACTATAGCAAATTTTTCAAAAAATAATTTTTTACTGTCGCAAATTTTAATTGCGGCAGGGATTGCCTCTTCTATAGTAAATTTTTCAAAAATAATTTTTTACTGTCGCAAATTTTAATTGCGCCAGGGATTGCCTTTTCTACAGTAAATTTTTCAAAAACTAATTTTTTTCTGTCGCAAATTTTAATTGCGCCAGGGATTGCATTTTCTATAGTAAATTTTTCAAAAAATAATTTTTTACTGTCGCAAATTTTAAATACGCCAGGGATTGCCTTTTCTATAGTAAATTTTTCAAAATTTAATTTTATACTGTCGCAAATTTTAATTGCGCCAGGGATTGCATTTTCTATAGTAAATTTTACAAAAAATAATTTTCTACTGTCGCAAATTTTAATTGCGCCAGGGATTGCATTTTCTACAGTAAATTTTTCAAAAAATAATTTTTTACTGTCGCAAGTTTTAATTGCGCCAGGGATTGCCTTTTCTATAGTAAATTTTTCAAAAAATAATTTTTTACTGTCGCAAATTTTAATTGCGCCAGGGATTACATTTTCTATAGAAAATTTCTCAAAATTTTCTTTTATACTGTCGCAAATTTTAAATACGCCAGGGATTGCCTTTTCTATAGTAAATTTTGCAAAAAATAACTTTTTACTGTCGCAAATTTTATTTGCGGCAGAGATTGCCTTTTCTTCAGTAAATTTTTCAAAAAGTAATTTTTTACTGTCGAAAATTTTAATTGCGCCATGGATTGCCTTTTCTACAGCAAATTTTTCAAAAAATAATTTTTTACTGTCGCAAATTTTAATTGCGCCAGGGATTGCCTTTTCTACATTAAATTTTTCAAAAAATAATTTTTTACTGCTCCAAATTTTAACTGCGCCAGGGATTGCCTTTTCTATAGTAAATTTTTCAAAAATTAATTTTTTACTGTCGCAAATATTAAATGCGCCAGGGATTGCCTTTTCTATAGTAAATTGTTCAAAAAATAATTTTTTACTGTCGCAAATTTTAAATACGCCAGGGATTGCCTTTTCTATAGTAAATTTTTCAAAATTTAATTTTATAATGTCGCAAATTTTAATTGCGCCAGGGATTGCCTTTTCTATAGCAAATTTTTCAAAAACTAATTTTTTACTGTCGCAAATTTTAAATCCGCCAGGGATTGCCTTTTCTACAGTAAATTTTTCAAAAAATAATTTTTACTGTCGCAAATTTTAAATACGCCAGGGATTGCCTTTTCTACAGTAAATTTTTCAAAAAATAATTTTCTACTGTCGCAAATTTTAATTGCGCCAGGGATTGCCTTTTCTACAGTAAATTTTTCAAAAAATATTTTTTTACTGTCGCAAATTTTAATTACGCCAGGGATTGCCTTTTCCATAGTAAATTTTTCAAAAATTAATTTTTTGCTGTCGCAAATTTTAATTGCGCCAGGGTTTGCCTTTTCTACAGTAAATTTTTCAAAATTTAATTTTATACTGTCGCAAATTTTAAATACGCCAGGGATTGCCTTTTCTATAGTAAATTATTCAAAAAATTTTTTTTTACTGTCGCAAATTTTAATTGCGCCAGGGATTGACTTTTATTCAGTAAATTTTGCAAAAAATTATTTTTTACTGTCGCAAATTATAATTGCGGCAGGGATTGCCTTTTCTACAGTAAATTTTTCAAAAAATAATTTTTTACTGTCGAAAATTTTAATTGCGCCAGGGATTGCGTTTTCTACAGTATATTTTTCAAAAAATAATTTTTTACTGTCGCAAATTTTAATTACGCCAGGGATTGCCTTTTCTATAGTAAATTTTGCAAAAAATAATTTTCTACTGTCGCAAATTTTAACTGCGCCAGGGATTGCCTTTTCTACAGTAAATTTTACAAAAAATGATTTTTATTGTCGCAAATTTTAATTACGCCAGGGATTGCCTTTTCAATAGTAAATTATTCAAAAATAATTTTTTACTGTCGCAAATTTTAAATACGCCAGGGATTGCCTTTTCTATAGTAAATTTTTCAAAAAATAATTTTTTACTGTCGCAAATTTTAATTGCGCCAGGGATTGCCTTTTCTACAGTAAATTATTCAAAAAATAATTTTTTACTGTCGCAAATAGTAACTGCGCCAGGGATTACCTTTTCTTTAGTAAATTTTTCAAAATATAATTTTTTACCATCGCAAATTTTAAATACGCCAGGGATTGCCTTTTCTATAGTAAATTTTTCAAAAAATAATTTTTTACTGTCGAAAGATTTAATTGTGCCAGGGATTGCCTTTTCTATAGTAAATTATTCAAAAAATTATTTTTTACTGTCGCAAATTTTAAATACGCCAGGGATTGCCTTTTCTATAGTAAATTATTCAAAAAATAATTTTTTACTGTCGCAAATTTTAAATACGCCAGGGATTGCCTTTTCTATAGTAAATTTTTCAAAAATAATTTTTTACTGTCGCAGATTTTAATTACGCCAGGGATTGCCTTTTCTATAGTAAATTATTCAAAATTTAATTTTATACTGTCGCAAATTTTAATTGCGCCAGGGATTGCCTTTTCTATAGTAAATTTTGCAAAAAATAATTTTCTACTGTCGCATATTTTAATTGCGCCAGGGATTGCCTTTTCTACAGTAAATTTTTCAAAAAATAACTTTCTACTGTCGCAAATTTTAATTGCGTCAGGGATTGCCTTTTCTACAGTAAAATTTCAAAAAATAATTTTTTACTGTCGCAAATTTTAATTGCGCCAGGGATTGCCTTTTCTATAGTAAATTTATCAAAAATTAATTTTCTACTGTCGCAAATTTTAAATCCGCCAGGGATTGCCTTTTCTATAGTAAATTTTTCAAAAAATAATTTTTTACTGTCGCAAATTTTAATTACGCCAGGGATTGCCTTTTCTATAGTAAATTTTTCAAAATTTAATTTTATACTGTCGCAAATTTTAAATACGCCAGGGATTGCTTTTCTATAGTAAATTTTTCATAAATTAATTTTTTGCTGTCGCAAATTTTAATTTCGCCAGGGATTGCCTTTTCCATAGTAAATTTTTCAAAAAATAATTTTTTACCTTCGCAAATTTTAAATACGCCAGGGATTGCCTTTTCTATAGTAAATTTTTCAAAAAATAATTTTTTACTGTCGAAAGATTTAATTGTGCCAGGGATTGCCTTTTCTATAGTAAATTATTCAAAAAATAGTTTTTTACTGTCGCAAATTTTAAACACGCCAGGGATTGCCTTTTCTATAGTAAATTTGCAAAAAATACTTTTTTACTGTCGCAAATTTTAATTGCTCCAGGGATTGTCTGTTCTATAGTAAATTTTTCAAAATTTAATTTTATACTGTCGCAAATTTTAAATACGCCAGGGATTGCCTTTTCTATAGTAAATTTTTCAAAAAATAATTTTCTACTGTCGCAAATTTTAATTGCGCCAGGGATTGCCTTTTCTACAGTAAATTTTATACTGTCGCAAATTTTAATTGCGCCAGGGATTGCCTTTTCTATAGTAAATTTTTCAAAAAAATAATTTTCTACTGTCGCAAATTTTAATTGCGCCAGGGATTGCTTTTCTACAGTAAATTTTTCACAAATTAATTTTATACTGTCGCAAATTTTAATTGCGCCAGGGATTGCCATTTCTACAGTAAATTTTTCAAAAAATAATTTTTTACTGTCGCAAATTTTAATTACGCGAGGGATTGCCTTTTCTATAGTAAATTTTTCAAAAATTAATTTTTTACTGTCGCAAATTTTAATTACGCCAGGGATTGCCTTTTCTATAGTAAATTTTTCAAAAAATAATTGTTAACTGTCGCAAATTTTAATTACGCCAGGGATTGCCTTTTCTATAGTAAATTTTTCACAAATTAATTTTTTACTGTCGCAAATTTTAAATACGCCAGGGATTGCCTTTTCTATAGTAAATTATTCAAAAAATAATTTTTTACTGTCGCAAATTTTAATTGCGCCAGGGATTGCCTTTTCTATAGTAAATTTTTCAAAATTTAATTTTATACTGTCGCAAATTTTAAATACGCCAGGGATTGCCTTTTCTATAGTAAATTATTCAAAAAATAATTTTTTCATGTCGCAAATTTTAAATACGACAGGGATTGCCTTTTCTATAGTAAATTTTGCAAAAAATAATTTTCTACTGTCGCAAATTTTAATTGCGCCACGGATTGCCTTTTCTACAGTAAATTTTTCAAAAAATAATTTTTTAATGTCGCAAATTTTAAATATTCCAGGGATTGCCTTTTCTACAGCAAATTTTTCAAAAAATAATTTTTTACTGTCGCAAATTTTAATTACGCCAGGGATTCCCTTTTCTATAGTAAATTTTTCAAAAAATAATTTTTTACTGTCGCAAATATTAATTGCGCCAGGGATTGCCTTTTCTATAGTAAATTTTTCAAAAATTAATTTTTACTGTCGCAAATTTTAAATCCGCCTGGGATTGCCTTTTCTACAGGAAATTTTTCAAAAATTAATTTTTTACTGTCGCAAATTTTAATTACGCCAAGGATTGCCTTTTCTATAGTAAATTTTTCACAAATTAATTTTTTACTGTCGCAAATTTTAAATACGCCAGGGATTGCCTTTTCTATAGTAAATTTTTCAAAAATTAATTTTTTACTGTCGCAAATTTTAATTGCGCCAGGGATTGCCTTTTCTATAGTAAATTTTTCAAAAACTAAATTTTTACTGTCGAAAATTTTAATTACGCCAAGGATTGCCTTTTCTATAGTAAATTTTTCAAAATTTAATTTCATACTGTCGCAAATTTTAAATACGCCAGGGATTGCCTTTTCTATAGTAAATTTTTCAAAAATTAATTTTATACTGTCGCAAATTTTAATTGGGCCAGGGATTGCCCTTTCTATAGTAAATTTTTCAAAATTTAATTTTATACTGTCGCAAATTTTAATTGCGCCAGGGATTGCCTTTTCTACAGTAAATTTTTCAAAAAATAATTTTCTACTGTCGCAAATTTTAATTGCGCCAGGGATTGCCTTTTCTATAGTAAATTTTTCAAAAACTAATTTTTTACTGTCGCAAGTTTTAATTACGCCAGGGATTACCTTTCTATATTAAATTTTTCAAAAATTAATTTTTTACTGTCGCAAATTTTAATTGCGCCAGGGATTGCCTTTTCTATAGTAAATTTTTCAAAAAATATTTTTTTACTGTCGCAAATTTTAATTACGCCAGGTATTGCCTTTTCTATAGTAAATTTTTCACAAATTAATTTTTTACTGTCGCAAATTTTAAATACGCCAGGGATTGCCTTTTCTATAGTAAATTATTCAAAAAATAATTTTTACTGTCACAAATTTTAATTGCGCCAGGGATTGCCTTTTCTATAGTAAATTTTTCAAAATTTAATTTTATACTGTCGCAAATTTTGAATACGCCAAGGATTGCCTTTTCTATAGTAAATTATTCAAAAAATAATTTTTTCCTGTCGCAAATTTTAAATACGCCAGGGATTGCCTTTTCTATAGTAAATTTTTCAAAATTTAATTTTATACTGTCGTAAATTTTAATTGCGCCAGGGATTGCCTTTTCTACAATAAATTTTTCAAAAAATAATTTTCTACTGTCGCAAATTTTAATTGCGCCAGGGATTGCCTTTTCTATCGTAAATTATTCAAAAAATAATTTTTTACTGTCGGAAATTTTAAATACGCCAGGGATTGCCTTTTCTATAGTAAATTTTGCAAAAAATAATTTTTTACTGTCGCAAATTTTAATTGCGGCAGGGATTGCCTTTTCTACAGTAAATTTTTCAAAAAATAATTTTTTACTGTCGCAAATTTTAATTGCGCCAGGGATTGCCTTTGCCTTTTCTACAGTAAATTTTTCAAAAATAATTTTTTACTGTCGCAAATTTTAATTACGCCAGGGATTGCCTTTTCTATAGTAAATTTTTCAAAATTTAATTTTATACTGTTGCAAATTTTAATTGCGCCAGGGATTGCCTTTTCTATAATAAATTTTTCACAAATAAATTTTTTACTGTCGCAAATTTTAATTGCGCCAGGGATTGCCTTTTCTATAGTAAATTTTTCAAAAAATAATTTTTTACTGTCGAAAATTTTAATTACGCCAGGGATTGCCTTTTCTATAGTAAATTTTTCAAAATTTAATTTTCTACTCTCGCAAATTTTAATTGCGCAAGGGATTGCCTATTCTACAGTAAATTTTTCAAAAAATAATTTTTTAGTGTCGCAAATTTTAATAACGCCAGGGATTGCCCTTTCTATAGTAAATTTTTCAAAATTTAATTTTATACTGTCGCAAATTTTAATTGCGCCAGGGATTGCCTTTTCTATAGTAAATTTTTCAAAAAATAATTTTCTACTGTCGCAAATTTTAACTGAGCCAGGGATTGCCCTTTCTACAGTAAATTTTTCAAAAACTAATTGTATACTGTCGCAAATTTTAATTGCGCCAGGAATTGCCTTTTCTATAGTAAATTTTGCAAAAAATAATTTTCTACTGTCCCAAATTTTAATTGCGCCAGGGATTGCCTTTTCTATAGTAAATTTTTCAAAAACTAATTTTTTACTGTCGCAAGTTTTAATTACGCCAGGGATTGCCTTTTCTATAGTAAATTTTTCAAAAAATAATTTTTTACTGTCGCATATTTTAATTGCTCCAGGGATAGCCTTTTCTATAGTAAATTTTTCAAAAATTAATTTTTTACTGTCACAAATTTTAAATACGCCAGGGATTGCCTTTTCTATAGTAAATTTTTCAGAAATTAATTTTTTACTGTCGCAAATTTTAAATACGCCAGGGATTGCCTTTTCTATAGTAAATTATTCAAAAACTAATTTTTTACTGTCACAAATTTTAATTACGCCAGGGATTGCCTTTTCTATAGTAAATTTTCCAAAAAAATAATTTTTTACTGTCGCAAATTTTAATTGCGCCAGTGATTGCCTTTTCTACAGTAAATTTTTCTAAAAATAATTTTTTACTGTCGCAAATTTTAATTACGCCGGGGATTGCCTTTTCTATAGTAAATTTTTCAAAAATTAATTTTTATACTGTCGCAAATTTTAATTGCGCCAGTGATTGCCTTTTCTATAGTAAATTTTTCAAAATTAATTTTTTACTGTCGCAAATTTTAATTGCGGCAGGGATTGCCTTTTCTATAGTAAATTTTTCAAAAAATTATTTTTTACTGTCGCAAATTTTAATTGCGCCAGGGATTGCCTTTTCTACAGTAAATTTTTCAAAAACTAATTTTTTTCTGTCGCAAATTTTAATTGCGCCAGGGATTGCATTTTCTATAGTAAATTTTTCAAAAAATAATTTTTTACTGTCGCAAATTTTAATTGCGGCAGGGATTGCCTTTTCTATAGTAAATTTTTCAAAAAATAATTTTTTACTGTCGCAAATTTTAATTGCGCCAGGGATTGCCTTTTCTACAGTAAATTTTTCAAAAACTAATTTTTTTCTGTCGCAAATTTTAATTGCGCCAGGGATTGCATTTTCTATAGTAAATTTTTCAAAAAATAATTTTTTACTGTCGCAAATTTTAAATACGCCAGGGATTGCCTTTTCTATAGTAAATTTTTCAAAATTTAATTTTATACTGTCGCAAATTTTAATTGCGCCAGGGATTGCATTTTCTATAGTAAATTTTACAAAAAATAATTTTCTACTGTCGCAAATTTTAATTGCGCCAGGGATTGCATTTTCTACAGTAAATTTTTCAAAAAATAATTTTTTACTGTCGCAAGTTTTAATTGCGCCAGGGATTGCCTTTTCTATAGTAAATTTTTCAAAAAATTATTTTTTACTGTCGCAAATTTTAATTGCGCCAGGGATTACATTTTCTATAGAAAATTTCTCAAAATTTAATTTTATACTGTCGCAAATTTTAAATACGCCAGGGATTGCCTTTTCTATAGTAAATTTTGCAAAAAATAACTTTTTACTGTCGCAAATTTTATTTGCGGCAGAGATTGCCTTTTCTTCAGTAAATTTTTCAAAAAATAATTTTTTACTGTCGAAAATTTTAATTGCGCCATGGATTGCCTTTTCTGCAGTAAATTTTTCAAAAAATAATTTTCTACTGTCGCAAATTTTAATTGCGCCAGGGATTGCCTTTTCTACAGTAAATTTTTCAAAAAATATTTTTTTACTGTCGCAAATTTTAATTACGCCAGGGATTGCCTTTTCTATAGTAAATTTTTCAAAAATTAATTTTTTGCTGTCGCAAATTTTAATTGCGCCAGGGTTTGCCTTTTCTACAGTAAATTTTTCAAAATTTAATTTTATACTGTCGCAAATTTTAAATACGCCAGGGATTGCCTTTTCTATAGTAAATTATTCAAAAAAATTTTTTTTACTGTCGCAAATTTTAATTGCGCCAGGGATTGACTTTTATTCAGTAAATTTTGCTAAAAATAATTTTTTACTGTCGCAAATTATAAATGCGGCAGGGATTGCCTTTTCTACAGTAAATTTTTCAAAAAATAATTTTTTACTGTCGAAAATTTTAATTGCGCCAGGGATTGCGTTTTCTACAGTATATTTTTCAAAAAATAATTTTTTACTGTCGCAAATTTTAATTACGCCAGGGATTGCCTTTTCTATAGTAAATTTTGCAAAAAATAATTGTTTACTGTCGCAAATTTTAAATACGCAAGGGATTGCCTTTTCTATAGTAAATTATTCAAAAAATAATTTTTAATTATCGCGAATTTTAATTACGCCAGGGATTGCCTTTTCTACAGTAAATTTTTCAAAAATTAATTTTTTACTGTCGCAAATTTTAATTCCGCCAGGGATTGCCTTTTATATAGTAAATTATTCAAAAAATAATTTTTTACTGTCGCAAATTTTAATTGCGCCAGTTATTGCCTTTTCTAGAGTAAATTTTTCAAAAAATAATTTTCTACTGTCGCAAATTTTAATGACGCCAGGGATTGCCTTTTCTACAGTAAATTTTTCAAAAAATAATTTTTTACTGTCGCAAATTTTAATTGCGCCAGGTATTGCCTTTTCTACAGTAAATTTTTCAAAAAATAATTTTCTACTGTCGCAAATTTTAATGACGCCAGGGATTGCCTTTTCTACAGTAAATTTTTCAAAAAATAATTTTTTACTGTCGCAAATTTTAATTGCGCCAGGGATTGACTTTTCTATAGTAAATTTTTCACAAGTTAATTTTTTTACTGTCGCAAATTTTAATTGCGCCAGGGATTGCCTTTTTTATAGTAAATTTTTCAAAATTTAATTTTATACTGTCTCAAATTTTAATTGCGCCAGGGATTACCTTTTCTATAGTAAATTTTGCAAAAAAATAATTTTTTACTGTCGCAAATTTTAATTGCGCCAGGGATTGCCTTTTCTACAGTAAATTTTTCAAAAAATAATTTTTTACTGTCGCAAATTTTAATTACGCCAGGGATTGCCTTTTCTATAGTAAATTATTCAAAAAATAATTTTTTACTGTCGCAAATTTTAATTACGCCAGGGATTGCCTTTTCTATAGTAAATTTTTCAAAAATTATTTTTTTACTGCCGCAATTTTTAAATCTACATGGCGCCAGGGATTGCCTTTTCTACAGTAAATTTTTCCAAAAATAATTTTTTACTGTCGCAAATTTTAATTGCGCCAGGGATTGCCTTTTCTATAGTAAATTTTTCACAAATTAATTTTTTACTGTCGCAAATTTTAATTGCGCCAGGGATTGCCTTTTTTATAGTAAATTTTTCAAAATTTAATTTTATACTGTCTCAAATTTTAATTGCGCCAGGGATTGCCTTTTCTATAGTAAATTTTGCAAAAAAATAATTTTTTACTGTCGCAAATTTTAATTGCGCCAGGGATTGCCTTTTCTACAGTAAATTTTTCGAAAAATAATTTTTTACTGTCGCAAATTTTAATTACGCCAGGGATTGCCTTTTCTATAGTAAATTATTCAAAAAATAATTTTTTATTGTCGCAAATTTTAATTACGCCAGGGATTGCCTTTTCTATAGTAAATTTTTCAAAAATTAATTTTTTACTGTCGCAAATTTTAAATCCGCCAGGGATTGCCTTTTCTATAGTAAATTTTCAAAAAATAATTTTTTACTGTCGCAAATTTTAATTACGCCAGGGATTGCCTTTTCTATAGTAAATTTTTCAAAAATTAATTTTTTACTGTCGCAAATTTTAATTGCGCCAGGGATTGCCTTTTCTTCAGTAAATTTTTTAAAAAATAATTTTTTACTGTCGCAAATTTTAATTACGCCAGGGATTGCCCTTTCTATAGTAAATTTTTCAAAAAATAATTTTTTACTGTCGCAAATTTTAATTGCGCCAGGGATTGCCTTTTCTATAGTAAATTTTTCAAAAAATAATTTTTTACTTTCGCAAATTTTAAATACGCCAGGGATTGCCTTTTCTACAGTAAATTTTTCAAAAATAATTTTTTACTTTTCCAAATTTTAATTACGCCAGGGATTGCCTTTTCTATAGCAAATTTTTCAAAAATTAATTTTTTACTGTCGCAAATTTTAAATACGCCAGGCATTGCCGTTTCTATAGTAAATTTTTCAAAAAAAAATTTTTTACTGTCGCAAATTTTAAATACGCCAGGGATTGCCTTTTCTATAGTAAATTATTCAAAAAAATATTTTTTTTACTGTCGCAAATTTTAATTGCGCCAGGGATTGACTTTTATACAGTAAATTTTGCAAAAAATAATTTTTTACTGTCGCAAATTATAATTGCGGCAGGGATTGCCTTTTCTACAGTAAATTTTTCAAAAAATAATTTTTTACTGTCGAAAATTTTAATTGCGCCAGGGATTGCGTTTTCTACAGTATATTTTTCAAAAAATAATTTTTTACTGTCGCAAATTTTAATTACGCCAGGGATTGCCTTTTCTATAGTAAATTTTGCAAAAAATAATTGTTTACTGTCGCAAATTTTAAATACGCAAGGGATTGCCTTTTCTATAGTAAATTATTCAAAAAATAATTTTTAATTGTCGCAAATTTTAATTGCGCCAGGGATTGCCTTTTTTATAGTAAATTTTTCAAATTTAATTTTATACTGTCTCAAATTTTAATTGCGCCAGGGATTGCCTTTTCTATAGTAAATTTTGCAAAAAAATAATTTTTTACTGTCGCAAATTTTAATTGCGCCAGGGATTGCCTTTTCTACAGTAAATTTTTCAAAAAATAATTTTTTACTGTCGAAAATTTTAATTACGCCAGGGATTGCCTTTTCTATAGTAAATTATTCAAAAAATAATTTTTTACTGTCGCCAATTTTAATTACGCCAGGGATTGCCTTTTCTATAGTAAATTTTTCAAAATTAATTTTTTACTGTCGCAAATTTTAATTCTACATGGCGCCAGGGATTGCCTCTTCTACAGTAAATTTTTCCAAAAATAATCTTTTACTGTCGCAAATTTTAATTGCCCCAGGGATTGCCTTTTCTATAGTAAATTTTTCACAAATTAATTTTTTACTGTCGCAAATTTTAATTCCGCCAGGGATTGGCTTTTATATAGTAAATTATTCAAAAAATAATTTTTTACTGTCGCAATTTTTAATTGCGCCAGGGATTGCCTTTTTTATAGTAAATTTTTCAAAATTTAATTTTATACTGTCGCAAATTTTTATTGCGCCAGGGATTGCCTTTTCTATAGTAAATTGTTCAAAAATTAATTTTTTACTGTCGCAAATTTTAATTACGGCAAGGATTGCCTTTTCTATAGTAAATTTTTCAAAAATTAATTTTTTACTGTCGCAAATTTTAAATACGCCAGGGATTACCTTTTCTATAGTAAATTTTTCACAAATTAATTTTTTACTGTCGCAAATTTTAATTACGCCAGGGATTGCCTTTTCTATAGTAAATTTTTCAAAAAATACTTTTTTACTGTCGCAAATTTTAATTACGCCAGGGATTGCCTTTTCTATAGTAAATTTTTCACAAACTAATTTTATACTGTCGCAAATTTTAAATACCCCAGGGATTGCCACTTCTATAGTAAATTTTTCAAAATTTAATTTTATATTGTCGCAAATTTTAAACACGCCAGGGATTGCCTTTTCTATAGTAAATTTTTCAAAAAATAATTTTCTACTGTCGCAAATTTTAATTGCGCCAGGGATTGCCTTTTCTACAGTAAATTTTTCAAAAAATAATTTTTTACTGTCGCAAATTTTAATTACGCCAGGGATTGCCTTTTCTATACTAAATTATTGAAAAAATAATTTTTTACTGTCGCAAATTTTAATTGCGCCAGGGATTGCCTTTTCTATAGTAAATTTTGCAAAAAATAATTTTTTACTGTCGCAAATTTTAAATTCGCCAGGGATTGCCTTTTTAAATTCGCCAGGGATTGCCTTTTCTATAGTAAATTATTCAAAAAATAATTTTTTACTGTCGCAAATTTTAATTACGCCAGGGATTGCCTTTTCTATAGTAAATTTTTCAAAATTTAATTTTATACTGTCGCAAATTTTAATTGCGCGAGGGATTGCCTTTTCTACAGTAAATTTTTCAAAACATAATTTTTTTACTGTCGCAAATTTTAAATACGCCAGGGATTGCCTTTTCTATAGTAAATTTTTCACAAATTATTTTTTTACTGTCGCAAATTTTAAATACGCCAGGGATTGCCGTTTCTATAGTAAATTTTTCAAAAAATAATTTTTTACTGTCGCAAATTTTAATTACGCCAGGGATATCCTTTTCTATAGTAAATTTTTCAAAATTTAATTTTATACTGTCGCAAATTTTAATTGCGCCAGGGATTGCCTTTTCTACAGTAAATTTTTCAAAAAATAATTTTTTACTGTCGCAAATTTTAATTACGCCATGGATTGCCTTTTCTATAGTAAATTATTCAAAAAATAATTTTTTACTGTCGAAAATTTTAATTACGCCAGGGATTGCCTTTTCTATAGTAAATTTTTCAAAAATTAATTTTTTACTGTCGCAAATTTTAAATCTACATGGCGCCAGGAATTGCCTTTTCTACAGTAAATTTTTCAAAAAATAATTTTTTACTGTCGCAAATTTTAATTGCGCCAGGGATTGCCTTTCCTATAGTAAATTTTTCACAAATTAATTTTTTACTGTCGCAAATTTTAATTGCGCCAGGGATTGCCTTTTTTTATAGTAAATTTTTCAAAATTTAATTTTATACTGTCTCAAATTTTAATTGCGCCAGGGATTGCCTTTTCTATAGTAAATTTTGCAAAAAAATAATTTTTTACTGTCGCAAATTTTAATTGCGCCAGGGATTGCCTTTTCTACAGTAAATTTTTCAAAAAATAATTTTTTACTGTCGCAAAATTTAGTTACGCCAGGGATTGCCTTTTCTATAGTAAATTATTCAAAAAATAATTTTTTACTGTCGCAAATTTTAATTACGCCAGGGATTGCCTGTTCTATAGTAAATTTTTCAAAAATTAATTTTTTACTGTCGCAAATTTTAAATCCGCCAGGGATTGCCTTTTCTATAGTAAATTTTTCAAAAAATAATTTTTTACTGTCGCAAATTTTAATTACGCCAGGGATTGCCTTTTCTATAGTAAATTTTTCAAAAATTAATTTTTTACTGTCGCAAATTTTAATTGCGCCAGGGATTGCTTTTTCTTCAGTAAATTTTTCAAAAAATAATTTTTTACTGTCGCAAATTTTAATTACGCCAGGGATTGCCTTTTCTATAGTAAAATTTTTCAAAAAATAATTTTTTACTGTCGCAAATTTTAACTGCGCCAGGGATTGCCTTTTCTATAGTAAATATTTCAAAAAATAATTTTTTACTTTCGCAAATTTTAAATACGCCGGGATTGCCTTTTCTACAGTAAAATTTTCAAAAAATAATTTTTTACTTTTCCAAATTTTAATTACGCCAGGGATTGCCTTTTCTATAGGAAATTTTTCAAAAATTAATTTTTTACTGTCACAATTTTAAATACGCCAGGGATTGCCGTTTCTATAGTAAATTTTTCAAAAAATAATTTTTTACTGTCGCAAATTTTAATTACGCCAGGGATTGCCTTTTCTATAGTAAATTTTTCAAAATTTAATTTTATACTGTCGCAAATTTTTATTGCGCCAGGGATTGCCTTTTCTATAGTAAATTGTTCAAAAATTAATTTTTTACTGTCGCAAATTTAATTACGCCAGGGATTGCCTTTTCTATAGTAAATTTTTCAAAAATTAATTTTTTACTGTCGCAAATTTTAAATACCCCAGGGATTGCCTTTTCTATAGTAAATTTTTCACAAATTAATTTTTTACTGTCGCAAATTTTAATTACGCCAGGGATTGCCTTTTCTATAGTAAATTTTTCACAAATTAATTTTTTACTGTCGCAAATTTTAATTACGCCAGGGATTGCCTTTTCTATAGTAAATTTTTCAAAAAATAATTGTTTACTGTCGCAAATTTTAATTACGCCTGGGATTGCCTTTTCTATAGTAAATTTTTCACAAACTTATTTTATACTGTCGCAAATTTTAAATACTCCAGGGATTGCCTCTTCTATAGTAAATTTTTCAAAATTTAATTTTATACTGTCGCAAATATTAAATACGCCAGGGATTGCCTTTTCTATAGTAAATTTTTCAAAAAATAATTTTCTACTGTCGCAAATTTTAATTGCACCAGGGATTGCCTTTTCTACAGTAAATTTTTCAAAAAATAATTTTTTACTGTCGCAAATTTTAATTACGCCAGGGATTGCCTTTTCTATAGTAAATTATTGAAAAAATTATTTTTACTGTCGCAAATTTTAATTGCGCCAGGGATTGCCTTTTCTATAGTAAATTTTGCAAAAAATAATTTTTTACTGTCGCAAATTTTAAATCCGCCAGGGATTGCCTTTTCTATAGTAAATTATTCAAAAAATAATTTTATACTGTCGCAAATTTTAATTGCGCCAGGGATTGCCTTTTCTATAGTAAATTATTCAAAAATTAATTTTTTACTGTCGCAAATTTTAAATCCGCCAGTGATTGCCTTTTCTATAGTAAATTTTTCACAAATTAATTTTTTACTGTCGCAAATTTTAAAAACGCCAGGGATTGCCTTTTCTATAGTAAATTTTTCTCAAATTAAGTTTTTACTGTCGCAAATTTTAAATACGCCAGGGATTGCCTCTTCTATAGTAAATTTTTCAAGAATTAATTTCATACTGTCGCAAATTTTAATTGCGCCAGAGTTTGCCTTTTCTACAGTAAATTTTTCAAAAAATAATTTTTTACTGTCGCAAATTTTAAATCCGCCAGGGATTGCCTTTTCTACAGTAAATTTTTCAAAAAATAATTTTTTACTGTCGCAAATTTTAAATACGACAGGGATTGCCTTTTCTATAGTAAATTTTTCAAAATTTAATTTTATACTGTCGCAAATTTTAAATACGCCAGGGATTGCCTTTTCTATAGTAAATTATTCAAAAAATAATTTTTTACTGTCGCAAATTTTAATTACGCCAGGAATTGCCTTTTCTATAGTAAATTTTTCAAAATTTAATTTTATACTGTCGCAAATTTTAATTGCGCCAGGGATTGCCTTTTCTATAGTAAATTGTTCAAAATTTAATTTTATACTGTCGCAAATTTTATTTGCGCCAGGGATTGCCTTTTCTATAGTAAATTTTTCAAAAACTAATTTTCTACTGTCGCAAATTTTAATTACGCCAGGGATTGCCTTTTCTATAGTAAATTTTTCAAAAACTAATTTTTTACTGTCGAAAATTTTAATTACGCCAGGGATTGCCTTTTCTATAGTAAATTTTTCACAAATTAATTTGTTACTGTCGCAAATTTTAAATACGCCAGGGATTGCCTTTTCTATAGTAAATTTTTAAAAAATTAATTTTTTACTGTCGCAAATTTTAAATACGCCAGGGATTACCTTTTCTATAGTAAATTATTCAAAAAAGAGTTTTTGACTGTCGCAAATTTTAATTGCGCCAGGGATTGCCTTTTCTACAGTAAATTTTTCAAAAAATAATTTTTTACTGTCGCAAATTTTAATTGCGCCAGGGATTGCCTTTTCTATAGTAAATTTTTCAAAACATAATTTTCTACTGTCGCAAATTTTAATTGCGCCAGGAATTGCCTTTTCTACAGTAAATTTTTTACTGTCGCAAATTTTAATTACGCCAGGGATTGCCTTTCTATAGTAAATTTTTCAAAAAATAATTTTCTACTGTCGCAAATTTTAATTGCGCCAGGGATTGCCATTTCTACAGTAAATTTTTCAAAAAATAATTTTTTACTGTCGCAAATTTTAATTACGCCAGGGATTGCCTTTTCTATAGTAAATTTTTCAAAAATTAATTTTTTACTGTCGCAAATTTTAATTACGCCAGGGATTGCCTTTTCTATAGTAAATTTTTCGAAAAATAATTGTTTACTGTCGCAAATTTTAATTACGCCAGGGATTGCCTTTTCTATAGTAAATTTTTCAAAAATTAATTTTTTACTGTCGCAAATTTTAATTGCGCCAGGGATTGCCTTTTCGACAGTAAATTTTTCAAAAAATAATTTTTTACTGTCGCAAATTTTAATTACGCCAGGGATTGCCTTTTCTATAGTAAATTATTCAAAAAATAATTTTTTACTGTCGCAAATTTTAAATACGCCAGGGATTGCCTTTTCTATAGTAAATTTTGCAAAAAATAATTTTTTATTGTCGCAAATTTTAATTGCGCCAGGGATTGCCTTTTCTATAGTAAATTTTTCAAAATTTAATTTTATACTGTCGCAAATTTTAAATACGCCAGGTATTGCCTTTTCTATAGTAAATTTTGCAAAAAATAATTTTTTATTGTCGCAAATTTTAATTGCGCCAGGGATTGCCTTTTCTATAGTAAAATTTTCAAAATTTAATTTTATACTGTCGCAAATTTTAAATACGCCAGGGATTGCCATTTCTATGGTAAATTATTCAAAAAATAATTTTTTACTGTCGCAAATTTTAAATACGCCAGGGATTGCCTTTTCTATAGTAAGTTTTTCAAAATTTAATTTTATACTGTCGCAAATTTTAATTGCGTCAGGGATTGCCTTTTCTATAGTAAATTTTTCAAAAAATAATTTTTTACTGTCGCAAATTTTAAATACGCCAGGGATAATTTTTTCTATAGTAAATTTTGCAAAAAATAATTTTTTACTGTCGCAAATTTTAATTGCGCCAGGGATTGCCTTTCTATAGTAAATTTTTCAAAAACTAATTTTTTACTGTCGCAAATTTTAATTACGCCAGGGATTGCCTTTTCTATAGTAAATTATTCAAAAAATAATTTTTTACTGTCGCAAATTTTAAATACGCCAGGGATTGCCTTTTCTACAGTAAATTTTTCAAAAAGTAATTTTTTACTGTCGCAAATTTTAATTACGCCAGGGATTGCCTTTTCTATAGCAAATTTTTCAAAATTTAATTTTATACTGTCGCAAATTTTAATTGCGCCAGGGAGTTCCTTTTCTATAGTAAATTTTTCACAAATTAATTTTTTACTGTCGCAAATTTTAAATACGCCAGGGTTTGCCTTTTCTATAGTAAATTATTCAAAAACTAATTTTTTACTGTCGCAAATTTTAAATACGCCAGGGATAATTTTTTCTATAGTAAATTTTGCAAAAAATAATTTTTTACTGTCGCAAATTTTAATTGCGCCAGGGATTGCCTTTCTATAGTAAATTTTTCAAAAACTAATTTTTTACTGTCGCAAATTTTAATTACGCCAGGGATTGCCTTTTCTATAGTAAATTATTCAAAAAATAATTTTTTACTGTCGCAAATTTTAATTACGCCAGGGATTGCCTTTTCTATAGTAAATTTTTCAAAATTTAATTTTATACTGTCGCAAATTTTAATTGCGCCAGGGATTTCCTTTTCTATAGTAAATTTTTCACAAATTAATTTTTTACTGTCGCAAATTTTAAATACGCCAGGGATTGCCTTTTCTATAGTAAATTATTCAAAAACTAATTTTTTACTGTCGCAAATTTTAAATACGCCAGGGATTGCCTTTTCTATAGTAAATTTTGAAAAAAATAATTTTTTACTGTCGCAAATTTTAATTGCGCCAGGTATTGCCTTTTCTATAGTAAATTTTTCAGAAATTAATTTTTTACTGTCGCTAATTTTAAATACGCCAAGGATTGCCTTTTCTATACAAAATTTTTCAAAAATTAATTTTTTACTGTCGCAAATTTTAAATACGCCAGGGATTGCCTTTTCTATAGTAAATTATTCAAAAACTAATTTTTTACTGTCACAAATTTTAATTACGCCAGGGATTTCCTTTTCTATAGTAAATTTTTCAAAAAATAATTTTTTACTGTCGCAAATTTTAATTGCGCCAGGGATTGTCTTTTCTACAGTAAATTTTTGAAAAACTAATTTTTTACTGTCGCAAATTTTAAATACGCCAGGGATTGCCTCTTCTATAGTAAATTTTGCACAAAATAATTTTTTACTGTCGCAAATTTTAAATACGCCAGGGATTGCCTCTTCTATAGTAAATTTTGCAAAAAATAATTTTTTACTGTCGCAAATTTTAATTACGCCAGGGATTGCCTTTTCTATACAAAATTTTCAAAAATTAATTTTTTACTGTCGCGAATTTTAAATACGCCAGGGATTGCCTTTTCTATAGTAAATTATTCAAAAACTAATTTTTTACTGTCGCAAATTTTAATTACGCCAGGGATTTCCTTTTCTACAGTAAATTTTACAAAAAATAATTTTATACTGTCGCAAATTTTAATTGCGCCAGGGATTGCCGTTTCTACAGTAAATTTTTCAAAAAATAATTTTTTACTGTCGCTAATTTTAATTACGCCAGGGATTGCCTTTTCTACAGTAAATTTTACAAAAAATAATTTTATACTGTCGCAAATTTTAATTGCGCCAAGGATTGCCTTTTCTACAGTAAATTTTACAAAAAATAATTTTATACTGTCGCAAATTTTAATTGCGCCAGGGATTGCCTTTTCTATAGTAAATTATTCAAAAAATAATTTTTTACTGTCGCAAATTTTAAATACGCCAGGGATTGCCTTTTCTATAGTAAATTATTCAAAAAATAAATTTCTACTGTCGCAAATTTTAATTGCGCCAGGGATTGCCTTTTCTATAGTAAATTATTCAAAAAATAATTTTTTACTGTCGCAAATTTTAATTACTCCAGGGATTGCCTTTTCTATAGTAAATTTTTCAAAAATTAATTTTTTGCTGTCGCAAATTTTAATTTCGCCAGGGATTGCCTTTTCTATAGTAAGTTTTTCAAAAACTAATTTTTTTCTGTCGAAAATTTTAATTGCGCCAGGGATTGCCTTTTCTACAGTAAATTTTTCAAAAAATAATTTTTTGCTGTCGCAAATTTTAATTACGCCAGGGATTGCCTTTTCTATAGTAAATTTTTCAAAAATTAATTTTTTACTGTCGCAAATTTTAATTACGCAGGGACTGCCTTTTCTATAGTAAATTTTTTAAAATTTAATTTTATACTGTCGCAAATTTTAATTGCGCCAGGGATTGCCTTTTCTATAGTAAATTTTTCAAAAAATTATTTTCTACTGTCGCAAATTTTAATTGCGACATGGATTGCCTCTTCTATAGTAAATTTTTCAAAAACTAATTTTTTACTGTCGCAAATTTTAATTACGCCAGGGATTGCCTTTTCTATAGTAAATTTTTCAAAATTTAATTTTATACTGTCGCAAATTTTAATCGCGCCAGGTATTGCCTTTTCTATAGTAAATTTTTCAAAAATTAATTTTTTACTGTCGCAAATTTTAAATACGCCAGGGATTGCCTTTTCTATACAAAATTTTTCAAAAATTAATTTTTTACTGTCGCAAATTTTAAATACGCCAGGGATTGCCTTTTCTATAGTAAATTATTCAAAAACTATTTTTTTACTGTCGCAAATTTTAATTACGCCAGGGATTTCCTTTTCTATAGTAAATTTTTCAAAAAATAATTTTTTACTGTCGCAAATTTTAATTGCGCCAGGGATTGCCTTTTCTACAGTTAATTTTTGAAAAACTAATTTTTTACTGTCGCAAATTTTAATTACGCCAGTGATTGCCTTTTCTATAGTAAATTTTTCAAAAATTAATTTTATACTGTCGCAAATTTTAATTACGCCAGGGATTTCCTTTTCTATAGTAAATTATTCAAAAACTAATTTTTTACTGTCGCAAATTTTAATTACGCCAGGGATTTCCTTTTCTACAGTAAATTTTACAAAAAATAATTTTATACTGTCGCAAATTTTAATTGGGCCAGGGATTGCCTTTTCTACAGTAAATTTTTCAAAAAATAATTTTTTACTGTCGCAAATTTTAATTACGCCAGGGATTGCCTTTTCTACAGTAAATTTTACAAAACATAATTTTATACTGTCTCAAATTTTAATTGCGCCAAGGATTGCCTTTTCTACAGTAAATTTTACAAAAAATAATTTTATACTGTCGCAAATTTTAATTGCGCCAGGGATTGCCTTTTCTATAGTAAATTATTCAAAAAATATTTTTTAATGTCGCAAATTTTAAATACGCCAGGGACTGCCTTTGCTATAGTAAATTATTCAAAAAATAATTTTCTACTGTCGCAAATTTTAATTGCGCCAGGGATTGCCTTTTCTATAGTAAATTATTCAAAAAATAATTTTTTACTGTCGCAAATTTTAATTACTCCAGGGACTGCCTATTCTATAGTAAATTTTTCAAAAATTAATTTTTTGTTGTCGCAAATTTTAATTTAGCCAGGGATTGCCTTTTCTATAGTAATTTTTCAAAATTTAATTTTATACTGTCGCAAATTTTAATTGCGCCAGGGATTGCATTTTCTATAGTAAATTTTTCAAAAAATAATTTTCTACTGTCGCAAATTTTAATTGCGCCAGGGATTGCCTTTTCTGTAGTAAATTTTTCAAAAATTAATTTTTTACTGTCGCAAATTTTAAATACGCCAGGGATTGCCTTTTCTATACAACATTTTTCAAAAATTAATTTTTTACTGTCGCAAATTTTAATTACGCCAGGGATTGCCTTTTCTATAGTAAATTTTTCAAAAATTAATTTTATACTGTCGCAAATTTTAATTACGCCAGGGATTGCCTTTTCTATAGTAAATTTTGCAAAAAATAATTTTTTACTGTCGCAAATTTTAAATGCGCCAGGGATTGCCTTTTCTACAGTAAATTTTACAAAAAATAATTTTATACTGTCGCAAATTTTAATTGCGCCAGGGATTGCCTTTTCTACAGTAAATTTTTCAAAAAATTATTTTTTACTGTCGCAAATTTTAATTACGCCAGGGATTTCCTTTTCTACAGTAAATTTTTCAAAAACTAATTTTTTACTGTCGCAAATTTTAATTACGCCAGGGATTGCCTTTTCTATAGTAAATTTTACAAAAAATAATTTTATACTGTCGCAAATTTTAATTGCGCCAGTGATTGCCTTTTCTATAGTAAATTATTCAAAAAATAATTTTTTACTGTCGCAAATTTTAAATACGCCAGGGATTGCCTTTTCTATAGTATATTTTCAAAAAATAATTTTCTACTGTCGCAAATTTTAATTGCGCCAGGGATTGCCTTTTCTATAGTAAATTATTCAAAAATAAATTTTTACTGTCGCAAATTTTAATTGCGCAAGGGATTGCCTTTTCTACAGTAAATTTTTCAAAAAATAATTTTTTACTGTCGCAAATTTTAATTACTCCAGGGATTGCTTTTTCTATAGTAAATTTTTCGAAAATTAATTTTTTGCTGTCGCAAATTTTAATTTCGCCAGGGATTGCCTTTTCTATAGTAAATTTTTCAAAAACTAATTTTTTCTGTCGAAAATTTTAATTGCGCCAGGGATTGCCTTTTCTACAGTAAATTTTTCAAAAAATAATTTTTTGCTGTCGCAAATTTTAATTACGCCAGGGATTGCCTTTTCTATAGTAAATTTTTCAAAATTAATTTTTTACTGTCGCAAACTTTAATTACGCAGGGACTGCCTTTTCTATAGTAAATTTTTCAAAATTTAATTTTATACTGTCGCAAATTTTAATTGCGCCAGGGATTGCATTTTCTATAGTAAATTTTTCAAAAAATAATTTTCTACTGTCGCAAATTTTAATTGCGACATGGATTGCCTTTTCTATAGTAAATTTTTCAAAAACTAATTTTTTACTGTCGCAAATTTTAATTACGCCAGGGATTGCCTTTTCTATAGTAAATTTTTCAAAATTTAATTTTATACTGTCGCAAATTTTAATTGCGCCAGTTATTGCCTTTTCTATAGTAAATTTTTCAAAAATTAATTTTTTACTGTCGCAAATTTTAAATACGCCAGGGATTGCCTTTTCTACAGTAAATTTTTCAAAAACTAATTTTTTACTGTCGCAAATTTTAATTACGCCAGGGATTTCCTTTTCTATAGTAAATTTTTCAAAAATAATTTTTTACTGTCGCAAATTTTAATTGCGCCAGGGATTGCCTTTTCTACAGTAAATTTTTGAAAAACTAATTTTTTACTGTAGCAAATTTTAATTACGCCAGGGATTGCCTTTTCTATAGTAAATTTTTCAAAAATTAATTTTATACTGTCGCAAATTTTAATTACGCCAGGGATTGCCTTTTCTATAGTAAATTTTTCAAAATTAATTTTTTACTGCCGCAAATTTTAAATACGCCAGGGATTGCCTCTTCTATAGTAAATTTTGCAAAAAATAATTTTTTACTGTCGCAAATTTTAATTACGCCAGGGATTGCCTTTCCTATACAAAATTTTTCAAAAATTAATTTTTTACTGTCGCAAATTTTAAATACGCCGGGGATTGCCTTTTCTATAGTAAATTATTCAAAAACTAATTTTTTACTGTCGCAAATTTTAATTACGCCAGGGATTGCCTTTTCTATAGTAAATTTTTCAAAAATTAATTTTTTACTGTCGCAAATTTTAATTACGCAGGGACTGCCTTTTCTATAGTAAATTTTTCAAAATTTAATTTTATATTGTCGCAAATTTTAATTGCGCCAGGGATTGCATTTTCTATAGTAAATTTTTCAAAAAATAATTTTCTACTGTCGCAAATTTTAATTGCGACATGGATTGCCTTTTCTATAGTAAATTTTTTAAAAACTAATTTTTTACTGTCGCAAATTTTAAATACGCCAGGGATTGCCTCTTCTATAGTAAATTTTTCAAAATTTAATTTTATACTGTCGTAAAATTTTAATTGCGCCAGGTATTGCCTTTTCTATAGTAAATTTTTCAGAAATTAATTTTTTACTGTCGCTAATTTTAAATACGCCAAGGATTGCCTTTTCTATACAAAATTTTTCAAAAATTAATTTTTTACTGTCGCAAATTTTAAATACGCCAGGGATTTCCTTTTCTATAGTAAATTATTCAAAAACTAATTTTTTACTTTCGCAAATTTTAATTACGCCAGGGATTTCCTTTTCTATAGTAAATTTTTCAAAAAATAATTTTTTACTGTCGCAAATTTTAATTGCGCCAGGGATTGCCTTTTCTACAGTAAATTTTTGAAAAACTAATTTTTTACTGTCGCAAATTTTAAATACGCCAGGGATTGCCTCTTCTATAGTAAATTTTGCAAAAAATAATTTTTTACTGTCGCAAATTTTAAATACGCCAGGGATTGCCTCTTCTATAGTAAATTTTGCAAAAAATAATTTTTTACTGTCGCAAATTTTAATTACGCCAGGGATTGCCTTTTCTATACAAAATTTTCAAAAATTAATTTTTTACTGTCGCGAATTTTAAATACGCCAGGGATTGCCTTTTCTATAGTAAATTATTCAAAAACTAATTTTTTACTGTCGCAAATTTTAATTACGCCAGGGATTTCCTTTTCTACAGTAAATTTTACAAAAAATAATTTTATACTGTCGCAAATTTTAATTGCGCCAAGGATTGCCTTTTCTACAGTAAATTTTACAAAAAATAATTTTATACTGTCGCAAATTTTAATTGCGCCAGGGATTGCCTTTTCTATAGTAAATTATACAAAAAATAATTTTTTACTGTCGCAAATTTTAAATACGCCAGGGATTGCCTTTTCTATAGTAAATTATTCAAAAAATAAATTTCTACTGTCGCAAATTTTAATTGCGCCAGGGATTGCCTTTTCTATAGTAAATTATTCAAAAAATAATTTTTTACTGTCGCAAATTTTAATTACTCCAGGGATTGCCTTTTCTATAGTAAATTTTTCAAAAATTAATTTTTTGCTGTCGCAAATTTTAATTTCGCCAGGGATTGCCTTTTCTATAGTAAGTTTTTCAAAAACTAATTTTTTTCTGTCGAAAATTTTAATTGCGCCAGGGATTGCCTTTTCTACAGTAAATTTTTCAAAAAATAATTTTTTGCTGTCGCAAATTTTAATTACGCCAGGGATTGCCTTTTCTATAGTAAATTTTTCAAAAATTAATTTTTTACTGTCGCAAATTTTAATTACGCAGGGACTGCCTTTTCTATAGTAAATTTTTCAAAATTTAATTTTATACTGTCGCAAATTTTAATTGCGCCAGGGATTGCATTTTCTATAGTAAATTTTTCAAAAAATTATTTTCTACTGTCGCAAATTTTAATTGCGACATGGATTGCCTCTTCTATAGTAAATTTTTCAAAAACTAGTTTTTTACTGTCGCAAATTTTAATTACGCCAGGGATTGCCTTTTCTATAGTAAATTTTTCAAAATTTAATTTTATACTGTCGCAAATTTTAATCGCGCCAGGTATTGCCTTTTCTATAGTAAATTTTTCAAAAATTAATTTTTTACTGTCGCAAATTTTAAATACGCCAGGGATTGCCTTTTCTATACAAAATTTTTCAAAAATTAATTTTTTACTGTCGCAAATTTTAAATACGCCAGGGATTGCCTTTTCTATAGTAAATTTTTCAAAAAATTATTTTCTACTGTCGCAAATTTTAATTGCGACATGGATTGCCTCTTCTATAGTAAATTTTTCAAAAACTAGTTTTTTACTGTCGCAAATTTTAATTACGCCAGGGATTGCCTTTTCTATAGTAAATTTTTCAAAATTTAATTTTATACTGTCGCAAATTTTAATCGCGCCAGGTATTGCCTTTTCTATAGTAAATTTTTCGAAAATTAATTTTTTGCTGTCGCAAATTTTAATTTCGCCAGGGATTGCCTTTTCTATAGTAAATTTTTCAAAAACTAATTTTTTCTGTCGAAAATTTTAATTGCGCCAGGGATTGCCTTTTCTACAGTAAATTTTTCAAAAAATAATTTTTTGCTGTCGCAAATTTTAATTACGCCAGGGATTGCCTTTTCTATAGTAAATTTTTCAAAAATTAATTTTTTACTGTCGCAAACTTTAATTACGCAGGGACTGCCTTTTCTATAGTAAATTTTTCAAAATTTAATTTTATACTGTCGCAAATTTTAATTGCGCCAGGGATTGCATTTTCTATAGTAAATTTTTCAAAAAATAATTTTCTACTGTCGCAAATTTTAATTGCGACATGGATTGCCTTTTCTATAGTAAATTTTTCAAAAACTAATTTTTTACTGTCGCAAATTTTAATTACGCCAGGGATTGCCTTTTCTATAGTAAATTTTTCAAAATTTAATTTTATACTGTCGCAAATTTTAATTGCGCCAGTTATTGCCTTTTCTATAGTAAATTTTTCAAAAATTAATTTTTTACTGTCGCAAATTTTAAATACGCCAGGGATTGCCTTTTCTACAGTAAATTTTTCAAAAACTAATTTTTTACTGTCGCAAATTTTAATTACGCCAGGGATTTCCTTTTCTATAGTAAATTTTTCAAAAAATAATTTTTTACTGTCGCAAATTTTAATTGCGCCAGGGATTGCCTTTTCTACAGTAAATTTTTGAAAAACTAATTTTTTACTGTAGCAAATTTTAATTACGCCAGGGATTGCCTTTTCTATAGTAAATTTTTCAAAAATTAATTTTATACTGTCGCAAATTTTAATTACGCCAGGGATTGCCTTTTCTATAGTAAATTTTTCAAAAATTAATTTTTTACTGCCGCAAATTTTAAATACGCCAGGGATTGCCTCTTCTATAGTAAATTTTGCAAAAAATAATTTTTTACTGTCGCAAATTTTAATTACGCCAGGGATTGCCTTTCCTATACAAAATTTTTCAAAAATTAATTTTTTACTGTCGCAAATTTTAAATACGCCGGGGATTGCCTTTTCTATAGTAAATTATTCAAAAACTAATTTTTTACTGTCGCAAATTTTAATTACGCCAGGGATTGCCTTTTCTATAGTAAATTTTTCAAAAATTAATTTTTTACTGTCGCAAATTTTAATTACGCAGGGACTGCCTTTTCTATAGTAAATTTTTCAAAATTTAATTTTATATTGTCGCAAATTTTAATTGCGCCAGGGATTGCATTTTCTATAGTAAATTTTTCAAAAAATAATTTTCTACTGTCGCAAATTTTAATTGCGACATGGATTGCCTTTTCTATAGTAAATTTTTCAAAAACTAATTTTTTACTGTCGCAAATTTTAAATACGCCAGGGATTGCCTCTTCTATAGTAAATTTTTCAAAATTTAATTTTATACTGTCGTAAATTTTAATTGCGCCAGGTATTGCCTTTTCTATAGTAAATTTTTCAGAAATTAATTTTTTACTGTCGCTAATTTTAAATACGCCAAGGATTGCCTTTTCTATACAAAATTTTTCAAAAATTAATTTTTTACTGTCGCAAATTTTAAATACGCCAGGGATTTCCTTTTCTATAGTAAATTATTCAAAAACTAATTTTTTACTTTCGCAAATTTTAATTACGCCAGGGATTTCCTTTTCTATAGTAAATTTTTCAAAAAATAATTTTTTACTGTCGCAAATTTTAATTGCGCCAGGGATTGCCTTTTCTACAGTAAATTTTTGAAAAACTAATTTTTTACTGTCGCAAATTTTAAATACGCCAGGGATTGCCTCTTCTATAGTAAATTTTGCAAAAAATAATTTTTTACTGTCGCAAATTTTAAATACGCCAGGGATTGCCTCTTCTATAGTAAATTTTGCAAAAAATAATTTTTTACTGTCGCAAATTTTAATTACGCCAGGGATTGCCTTTTCTATACAAAATTTTCAAAAATTAATTTTTTACTGTCGCGAATTTTAAATACGCCAGGGATTGCCTTTTCTATAGTAAATTATTCAAAAACTAATTTTTTACTGTCGCAAATTTTAATTACGCCAGGGATTTCCTTTTCTACAGTAAATTTTACAAAAAATAATTTTATACTGTCGCAAATTTTAATTGCGCCAAGGATTGCCTTTTCTACAGTAAATTTTACAAAAAATAATTTTATACTGTCGCAAATTTTAATTGCGCCAGGGATTGCCTTTTCTATAGTAAATTATACAAAAAATAATTTTTTACTGTCGCAAATTTTAAATACGCCAGGGATTGCCTTTTCTATAGTAAATTATTCAAAAAATAAATTTCTACTGTCGCAAATTTTAATTGCGCCAGGGATTGCCTTTTCTATAGTAAATTATTCAAAAAATAATTTTTTACTGTCGCAAATTTTAATTACTCCAGGGATTGCCTTTTCTATAGTAAATTTTTCAAAAATTAATTTTTTGCTGTCGCAAATTTTAATTTCGCCAGGGATTGCCTTTTCTATAGTAAGTTTTTCAAAAACTAATTTTTTTCTGTCGAAAATTTTAATTGCGCCAGGGATTGCCTTTTCTACAGTAAATTTTTCAAAAAATAATTTTTTGCTGTCGCAAATTTTAATTACGCCAGGGATTGCCTTTTCTATAGTAAATTTTTCAAAAATTAATTTTTTACTGTCGCAAATTTTAATTACGCAGGGACTGCCTTTTCTATAGTAAATTTTTCAAAATTTAATTTTATACTGTCGCAAATTTTAATTGCGCCAGGGATTGCATTTTCTATAGTAAATTTTTCAAAAAATTATTTTCTACTGTCGCAAATTTTAATTGCGACATGGATTGCCTCTTCTATAGTAAATTTTTCAAAAACTAGTTTTTTACTGTCGCAAATTTTAATTACGCCAGGGATTGCCTTTTCTATAGTAAATTTTTCAAAATTTAATTTTATACTGTCGCAAATTTTAATCGCGCCAGGTATTGCCTTTTCTATAGTAAATTTTTCAAAAATTAATTTTTTACTGTCGCAAATTTTAAATACGCCAGGGATTGCCTTTTCTATACAAAATTTTTCAAAAATTAATTTTTTACTGTCGCAAATTTTAAATACGCCAGGGATTGCCTTTTCTATAGTAAATTTTTCAAAAAATTATTTTCTACTGTCGCAAATTTTAATTGCGACATGGATTGCCTCTTCTATAGTAAATTTTTCAAAAACTAGTTTTTTACTGTCGCAAATTTTAATTACGCCAGGGATTGCCTTTTCTATAGTAAATTTTTCAAAATTTAATTTTATACTGTCGCAAATTTTAATCGCGCCAGGTATTGCCTTTTCTATAGTAAATTTTTCGAAAATTAATTTTTTGCTGTCGCAAATTTTAATTTCGCCAGGGATTGCCTTTTCTATAGTAAATTTTTCAAAAACTAATTTTTTCTGTCGAAAATTTTAATTGCGCCAGGGATTGCCTTTTCTACAGTAAATTTTTCAAAAAATAATTTTTTGCTGTCGCAAATTTTAATTACGCCAGGGATTGCCTTTTCTATAGTAAATTTTTCAAAAATTAATTTTTTACTGTCGCAAACTTTAATTACGCAGGGACTGCCTTTTCTATAGTAAATTTTTCAAAATTTAATTTTATACTGTCGCAAATTTTAATTGCGCCAGGGATTGCATTTTCTATAGTAAATTTTTCAAAAAATAATTTTCTACTGTCGCAAATTTTAATTGCGACATGGATTGCCTTTTCTATAGTAAATTTTTCAAAAACTAATTTTTTACTGTCGCAAATTTTAATTACGCCAGGGATTGCCTTTTCTATAGTAAATTTTTCAAAATTTAATTTTATACTGTCGCAAATTTTAATTGCGCCAGTTATTGCCTTTTCTATAGTAAATTTTTCAAAAATTAATTTTTTACTGTCGCAAATTTTAAATACGCCAGGGATTGCCTTTTCTACAGTAAATTTTTCAAAAACTAATTTTTTACTGTCGCAAATTTTAATTACGCCAGGGATTTCCTTTTCTATAGTAAATTTTTCAAAAAATAATTTTTTACTGTCGCAAATTTTAATTGCGCCAGGGATTGCCTTTTCTACAGTAAATTTTTGAAAAACTAATTTTTTACTGTAGCAAATTTTAATTACGCCAGGGATTGCCTTTTCTATAGTAAATTTTTCAAAAATTAATTTTATACTGTCGCAAATTTTAATTACGCCAGGGATTGCCTTTTCTATAGTAAATTTTTCAAAAATTAATTTTTTACTGCCGCAAATTTTAAATACGCCAGGGATTGCCTCTTCTATAGTAAATTTTGCAAAAAATAATTTTTTACTGTCGCAAATTTTAATTACGCCAGGGATTGCCTTTCCTATACAAAATTTTTCAAAAATTAATTTTTTACTGTCGCAAATTTTAAATACGCCGGGGATTGCCTTTTCTATAGTAAATTATTCAAAAACTAATTTTTTACTGTCGCAAATTTTAATTACGCCAGGGATTGCCTTTTCTATAGTAAATTTTTCAAAAATTAATTTTTTACTGTCGCAAATTTTAATTACGCAGGGACTGCCTTTTCTATAGTAAATTTTTCAAAATTTAATTTTATATTGTCGCAAATTTTAATTGCGCCAGGGATTGCATTTTCTATAGTAAATTTTTCAAAAAATAATTTTCTACTGTCGCAAATTTTAATTGCGACATGGATTGCCTTTTCTATAGTAAATTTTTCAAAAACTAATTTTTTACTGTCGCAAATTTTAAATACGCCAGGGATTGCCTCTTCTATAGTAAATTTTTCAAAATTTAATTTTATACTGTCGTAAATTTTAATTGCGCCAGGTATTGCCTTTTCTATAGTAAATTTTTCAGAAATTAATTTTTTACTGTCGCTAATTTTAAATACGCCAAGGATTGCCTTTTCTATACAAAATTTTTCAAAAATTAATTTTTTACTGTCGCAAATTTTAAATACGCCAGGGATTTCCTTTTCTATAGTAAATTATTCAAAAACTAATTTTTTACTTTCGCAAATTTTAATTACGCCAGGGATTTCCTTTTCTATAGTAAATTTTTCAAAAAATAATTTTTTACTGTCGCAAATTTTAATTGCGCCAGGGATTGCCTTTTCTACAGTAAATTTTTGAAAAACTAATTTTTTACTGTCGCAAATTTTAAATACGCCAGGGATTGCCTCTTCTATAGTAAATTTTGCAAAAAATAATTTTTTACTGTCGCAAATTTTAAATACGCCAGGGATTGCCTCTTCTATAGTAAATTTTGCAAAAAATAATTTTTTACTGTCGCAAATTTTAATTACGCCAGGGATTGCCTTTTCTATACAAAATTTTCAAAAATTAATTTTTTACTGTCGCGAATTTTAAATACGCCAGGGATTGCCTTTTCTATAGTAAATTATTCAAAAACTAATTTTTTACTGTCGCAAATTTTAATTACGCCAGGGATTTCCTTTTCTACAGTAAATTTTACAAAAAATAATTTTATACTGTCGCAAATTTTAATTGCGCCAAGGATTGCCTTTTCTACAGTAAATTTTACAAAAAATAATTTTATACTGTCGCAAATTTTAATTGCGCCAGGGATTGCCTTTTCTATAGTAAATTATACAAAAAATAATTTTTTACTGTCGCAAATTTTAAATACGCCAGGGATTGCCTTTTCTATAGTAAATTATTCAAAAAATAAATTTCTACTGTCGCAAATTTTAATTGCGCCAGGGATTGCCTTTTCTATAGTAAATTATTCAAAAAATAATTTTTTACTGTCGCAAATTTTAATTACTCCAGGGATTGCCTTTTCTATAGTAAATTTTTCAAAAATTAATTTTTTGCTGTCGCAAATTTTAATTTCGCCAGGGATTGCCTTTTCTATAGTAAGTTTTTCAAAAACTAATTTTTTTCTGTCGAAAATTTTAATTGCGCCAGGGATTGCCTTTTCTACAGTAAATTTTTCAAAAAATAATTTTTTGCTGTCGCAAATTTTAATTACGCCAGGGATTGCCTTTTCTATAGTAAATTTTTCAAAAATTAATTTTTTACTGTCGCAAATTTTAATTACGCAGGGACTGCCTTTTCTATAGTAAATTTTTCAAAATTTAATTTTATACTGTCGCAAATTTTAATTGCGCCAGGGATTGCATTTTCTATAGTAAATTTTTCAAAAAATTATTTTCTACTGTCGCAAATTTTAATTGCGACATGGATTGCCTCTTCTATAGTAAATTTTTCAAAAACTAGTTTTTTACTGTCGCAAATTTTAATTACGCCAGGGATTGCCTTTTCTATAGTAAATTTTTCAAAATTTAATTTTATACTGTCGCAAATTTTAATCGCGCCAGGTATTGCCTTTTCTATAGTAAATTTTTCAAAAATTAATTTTTTACTGTCGCAAATTTTAAATACGCCAGGGATTGCCTTTTCTATACAAAATTTTTCAAAAATTAATTTTTTACTGTCGCAAATTTTAAATACGCCAGGGATTGCCTTTTCTATAGTAAATTATTCAAAAACTATTTTTTTACTGTCGCAAATTTTAATTACGCCAGGGATTTCCTTTTCTATAGTAAATTTTTCAAAAAATAATTTTTTACTGTCGAAAATTTTAATTGCGCCAGGGATTGCCTTTTCTACAGTTAATTTTTGAAAAACTAATTTTTTACTGTCGCAAATTTTAATTACGCCAGTGATTGCCTTTTCTATAGTAAATTTTTCAAAAATTAATTTTATACTGTCGCAAATTTTAATTACGCCAGGGATTTCCTTTTCTATAGTAAATTATTCAAAAACTAATTTTTTACTGTCGCAAATTTTAATTACGCCAGGGATTTCCTTTTCTACAGTAAATTTTACAAAAAATAATTTTATACTGTCGCAAATTTTAATTGGGCCAGGGATTGCCTTTTCTACAGTAAATTTTTCAAAAAATAATTTTTTACTGTCGCAAATTTTAATTACGCCAGGGATTGCCTTTTCTACAGTAAATTTTACAAAACATAATTTTATACTGTCTCAAATTTTAATTGCGCCAAGGATTGCCTTTTCTACAGTAAATTTTACAAAAAATAATTTTATACTGTCGCAAATTTTAATTGCGCCAGGGATTGCCTTTTCTATAGTAAATTATTCAAAAAATATTTTTTTAATGTCGCAAATTTTAAGTACGCCAGGGACTGCCTTTTCTATAGTAAATTATTCAAAAAATAATTTTCTACTGTCGCAAATTTTAATTGCGCCAGGGATTGCCTTTTCTATAGTAAATTATTCAAAAAATAATTTTTTACTGTCGCAAATTTTAATTACTCCAGGGACTGCCTTTTCTATAGTAAATTTTTCAAAAATTAATTTTTTGTTGTCGCAAATTTTAATTTCGCCAGGGATTGCCTTTTATATAGTAAATTTTTCAAAATTTAATTTTATACTGTCGCAAATTTTAATTGCGCCAGGGATTGCATTTTCTATAGTAAATTTTTCAAAAAATAATTTTCTACTGTCGCAAATTTTAATTGCGCCAGGGATTGCCTTTTCTGTAGTAAATTTTTCAAAAATTAATTTTTTACTGTCGCAAATTTTAAATACGCCAGGGATTGCCTTTTCTATACAACATTTTTCAAAAATTAATTTTTTACTGTCGCAAATTTTAATTACGCCAGGGATTGCCTTTTCTATAGTAATTTTTCAAAAATTAATTTTATACTGTCGCAAATTTTAATTACGCCAGGGATTGCCTTTTCTATAGTAAATTTTGCAAAAAATAATTTTTTACTGTCGCAAATTTTAAATGCGCCAGGGATTGCCTTTTCTACAGTAAATTGTACAAAAAATAATTTTATACTGTCGCAAATTTTAATTGCGCCAGGGATTGCCTTTTCTACAGTAAATTTTTCAAAAAATAATTTTTTACTGTCGCAAATTTTAATTACGCCAGGGATTTCCTTTTCTACAGTAAATTTTTCAAAAACTAATTTTTTACTGTCGCAAATTTTAATTACGCCAGGGATTGCCTTTTCTATAGTAAATTTTACAAAAAATAATTTTATACTGTCGCAAATTTTAATTGCGCCAGTGATTGCCTTTTCTATAGTAAATTATTCAAAAAATAATTTTTTACTGTCGCAAATTTTAAATACGCCAGGGATTGCCTTTTCTATAGTATATTTTCAAAAAATAATTTTCTACTGTCGCAAATTTTAATAGCGCCAGGGATTGCCTTTTCTATAGTAAATTATTCAAAAAATAAATTTTTACTGTCGCAAATTTTAATTGCGCAAGGGATTGCCTTTTCTACAGTAAATTTTTCAAAAAATAATTTTTTACTGTCGCAAATTTTAATTACGCCAGGGATTGCTATTTCTATAGTAAATTTTTCGAAAATTAATTTTTTGCTGTCGCAAATTTTAATTTCGCCAGGGATTGCCTTTTCTATAGTAAATTTTTCAAAAACTAATTTTTTCTGTCGAAAATTTTAATTGCGCCAGGGATTGCCTTTTCTACAGTAAATTTTTCAAAAAATAATTTTTTGCTGTCGCAAATTTTAATTACGCCAGGGATTGCCTTTTCTATAGTAAATTTTTCAAAAATTAATTTTTTACTGTCGCAAACTTTAATTACGCAGGGACTGCCTTTTCTATAGTAAATTTTTCAAAATTTAATTTTATACTGTCGCAAATTTTAATTGCGCCAGGGATTGCATTTTCTATAGTAAATTTTTCAAAAAATAATTTTCTACTGTCGCAAATTTTAATTGCGACATGGATTGCCTTTTCTATAGTAAATTTTTCAAAAACTAATTTTTTACTGTCGCAAATTTTAATTACGCCAGGGATTGCCTTTTTCTATAGTAAATTTTTCAAAATTTAATTTTATACTGTCGCAAATTTTAATTGCGCCAGTTATTGCCTTTTCTATAGTAAATTTTTCAAAAATTAATTTTTTACTGTCGCAAATTTTAAATACGCCAGGGATTGCCTATTCTACAGTAATTTTTCAAAAACTAATTTTTTACTGTCGCAAATTTTAATTACGCCAGGGATTTCCTTTTCTATAGTAAATTTTTCAAAAAATAATTTTTTACTGTCGCAAATTTTAATTGCGCCAGGGATTGCCTTTTCTACAGTAAATTTTTGAAAAACTAATTTTTTACTGTGGCAAATTTTAATTACGCCAGGGATTGCCTTTTCTATAGTAAATTTTTCAAAAATTAATTTTATACTGTCGCAAATTTTAATTACGCCAGGGATTGCCTTTTCTATAGTAAATTTTTCAAAAATTAATTTTTTACTGCCGCAAATTTTAAATACGCCAGGGATTGCCTCTTCTATAGTAAATTTTGCAAAAAATAATTTTTTACTGTCGCAAATTTTAATTACGCCAGGGATTGCCTTTTCTATACAAAATTTTTCAAAAATTAATTTTTTACTGTCGCAAATTTTAAATACGCCGGGGATTGCCTTTTCTATAGTAAATTATTCAAAAACTAATTTTTTACTGTCGCAAATTTTAATTACGCCAGGGATTTCCTTTTCTACAGTAAATTTTACAAAAAATAATTTTATACTGTCGCAAATTTTAATTACGCCAGGGATTGCCTTTTCTGCAGTAAATTTTACAAAAAATAATTTTATACTGTCGCAAATTTTAATTGCGCCAAGGATTGCCTTTTCTACAGTAAATTTTACAAAAAATAATTTTATACTGTCGCAAATTTTAATTGCGCCAGGTATTGCCTTTTCTATAGTAAATTATTCAAAAAATAATTTTTTACTGTCGCAAATTTTAAATACGCCAGGGATTGCCTTTTCTATAGTAAATTATTCAAAAAATAATTTTCTACTGTCGCAAATTTTAATTGCGCCAGGGATTGCCTTTTCTATAGTAAATTATTCAAAAAATAATTTTTTACTGTCGCAAATTTTAATTACTCCAGGATTGCCTTTTCTATAGTAAATTTTTCAAAAATTAATATTTTGCTGTCGCAAATTTTAATTTCGCCAGGGATTGCCTTTTCTATAGTAAATTTTTCAAAATTTAATTTTATACTGTCGCAAATTTTAATTGCGCCAGGGATTGCATTTTCTATAGTAAATTTTTCAAAAAATAATTTTCTACTGTCGCAAATTTTAATTGCGCCAGGGATTGCCTTTTCTGTAGTAAATTTTTCAAAAATTAATTTTTTACTGTCGCAAATTTTAAATACGCCAGGGATTGCCTTTTCTATACAACATTTTTCAAAAATTAATTTTTTACTGTCGCAAATTTTAATTACGCCAGGGATTGCCTTTTCTATAGTAAATTTTTCAAAAATTAATTTTATACTGTCGCAAATTTTAATTACGCCAGGGATTGCCTTTTCTATAGTAAATTTTGCAAAAAATAATTTTTTACTGTCGCAAATTTTAAATGCGCCAGGGATTGCCTTTTCTACAGTAAATTTTACAAAAAATAATTTTATACTGTCGCAAATTTTAATTGCGCCAGGGATTGCCTTTTCTACAGTAAATTTTTCAAAAAATAATTTTTTACTGTCGCAAATTTTAATTACGCCAGGGATTGCCTTTTCTACAGTAAATTTTTCAAAAACTAATTTTTTACTGTCGCAAATTTTAATTACGCCAGGGATTGCCTTTTCTATAGTAAATTTTACAAAAAATAATTTTATACTGTCGCAAATTTTAATTGCGCCAAGGATTGCCTTTTCTATAGTAAATTATTCAAAAAATAATTTTTTACTGTCGCAAATTTTAAATACGCCAGGGATTGCCTTTTCTATAGTAAATTTTTCAAAAAATAATTTTCTACTGTCGCAAATTTTAATTGCGCCAGGGATTGCCTTTTCTATAGTAAATTATTCAAAAAATAAATTTTTACTGTCGCAAATTTTAATTGCGCCAGGGATTGCCTTTTCTACAGTAAATTTTTCAAAAAATAATTTTTTACTGTCGCAAATTTTAATTACGCCAGGGATTGCCTTTTCTATAGTAAATTTTTCAAAAAATAATTTTTTACTGTCGCAATTTTTAATTGCGCCAGGGATTGCCTTTTCTATAGTAAATTTTTCAAAAATTAATTTTTTACTGTCGCAAATTTTAAATACGCCAGGCATTGCCTTTTCTATAGTAAATTTTTCAAAAAATAGTTTTTTACTGTCGCAAGTTTTAATTGCGCCAGGGATTGCCTATTCTATAGTAAATTTTTCAAAAAATAATTTTTTACTGTCGCAAATTTTAATTGCGCCAGGGATTGCCTTTTCTATAGTAAATTTTGCAAAAAATACTTTTTTACTGTCGCAAATTTTAATTGCGCCAGGGATTGCCTTTTCTATAGTAAATTTTTCAAAAAATAATTTTATACTGTCGCAAATTTTAATTACGTCAGGATTGCCTTTTCTATAATAAGTTTTTCAAAATTTAATTTTATACTGTCGCAAATTTGAATTGCGCCAGGGATTGCCTTTTCTATAGTAAATTTTTCAAAAAATAGTTTTTTACTGTCGCAAATTTTAATTGCGCCAGGGATTGCCTTTTCTACAGTAAATTTTTCAAAAACTAATTTTTTACTGTCGAAAATTTTAAGTACGCCAGGGATTGCCTTTTCTATAGTAAATTATGCAAAAAATAATTTTTTACTGTCGCAAATTTTAAATACGTCAGGGATTGCCTTTTCGACAGTAAATATTTCAAAAAATAATTTTTAACTGTCGCAAATTTTAAATGCGCCAGGGATTGTTTGCCTTTTCTATAGCAAATTTTTCTAAAATTAATTTTTTACTGTCGCAAATTTTAAATACGCCAGGGATTGCCTTTTCTATAGTAAATTTTGCAAAAAATAATTTTTTACTGTTGCAAATTTTAATTGCGCCAGGGATTGCCTTTTCTACAGTAAATTTTTCAAAAACTAATTTTTACTGTCGCAAATTTTAATTACGCCAGGGATTGCCTTTTCTATAGTAAATTTTGCAAAAAATAATTTTTTACTGTCGCAAATTTTAATTACGCCAGGGATTGCCTTTTCTACAGTAATTTTTTCAAAATATAATTTTTAACTGTCGCAAATTTTAATTGCGCCAGGGATTGCCTTTTCTATAGTAAATTTTTCTAAAATTAATTTTTTACTGTCGCAAATTTTAAATACGCCAGGGATTGCCTTTTCTATAGTAAATTTTCCAAAAAATAATTTTTTACTGTCGCAAATTTTAATTGCGCCAGGGATTGCCTTTTCTACAGTAAATTTTTCAAAAAATAATTTTTTACTGTCGCAAATTTTAATTGCGCCAGGCATTGCCTTTTCTATAGTAAATTTTTCAAAAACTAATTTTTTACTGTCGAAAATTTTAATTACGCCAGGGATTGCCTTTTCTACAGTAAATTTTACAAAAAATAATTTTATACTGTCGCAAATTTTAATTGCGCCAGGGATTACCTTTTCTACAGTCAATTTTTCAAAAAATAATTTTTTACTGTCGCAAATTTTAATTACGCCAGGGATTGCCTTTTCTACAGTAAATTTTTCAAAAACTAATTTTTTACTGTCGCAAATTTTAATTACGCCAGGGATTGCCTTAACTATAGTAAATTTTACAAAAAATAATTTTATACTGTCGCAAATTTTAATTGCGCCAGGGATTGCCTTTTCTATAGTAAATTATTCAAAAAATAATTTTCTAATGTCGCAAATTTTAATTGCGCCAGGGATTGCCTTTTCTATAGTAAATTATTCAAAAAATAATTTTTTACTGTCGCAAATTTTAATTACGCCAGAGATTGCCTTTTCTATAGTAAATTTTTCAAAAATTAATTTTTTGCTGTCGCAAATTTTAATTTCGCCAGGGATTGCCTTTTCTATAGTAAATTTTTCAAAAACTAATTTTTTTCTGTCGAAAATTTTAATTGCCCAGGTATTGCCTTTTCTACAGTAAATTTTTCAAAAATTATTTTTTGCTGTCGCAAATTTTAATTACGCCAGGGATTGCCTTTTCTATAGTAAATTTTTCAAAAATTAATTTTTTACTGTCGCAAATTTTAATTACGCAGGGACTGCCTTTTCTATAGTAAAATTTTCAAAATTTAATTTTATACTGTCGCAAATTTTAATTGCGCCAGGGATTGCAATTTCTATAGTAAATTTTTCAAAAAATAATTTTCTACTGTCGCAAATTTTAATTGCGACATGGATTGCCTTTTCTATAGTAAATTTTTCAAAAACTAATTTTTTACTGTCGCAAATTTTAATTACGCCAGGGATTGCCTTTTCTATAGTAAATTTTTCAAAATTTAATTTTATACTGTCGCAAATTTTAATTGCGCCAGGGATTGCCTTTTCCATAGTAAATTTTTCAAAATTAATTTTTTACTGTCGCAAATTTTAAATACGCCAGGTATTGCCTTTTCTATACAAAATTTATCAAAAATTAATTTTTTACTGTCGCAAATTTTAAATACGCCAGGGATTGCCTTAACTATAGTAAAATTTGCAAAAAATAATTTTTACTGTTGCAAATTTTAATTGCGCCAGGGATTGCCTTTTCTACAGTAAATTTTTCAAAAACTAATTTTTTACTGTCGCAAATTTTAATTACGCCAGGGATTGCCTTTTCTATAGTAAATTTTGCAAAAAATAATTTTTTACTGTCGCAAATTTTAATTACGCCAGGGATTGCCTTTTCTACAGTAAATTTTTCAAAATATAATTTTTAACTGTCGAAAATTTTAATTGCGCCAGGGATTGCCTTTTCTATAGTAAATTTTTCTAAAATTAATTTTTTACTGTCGCAAATTTTAAATACGCCAGGGATTGCCTTTTCTATAGTAAATTTTCCAAAAATAATTTTTTACTGTCGCAAATTTTAATTGCGCCAGGGATTGCCTTTTCTATAGTAAATTTTTCAAAAACTAATTTTTTACTGTCGCAAAATTTAATTGCGCCAGGGATTGCCTTTTCTATAGTAAATTATTCAAAAAATAATTTTTTACTGTCGCAAATTTTAATTACGCCAGAGATTGCCTTTTATATAGTAAATTTTTCAAAAATTAATTTTATACTGTCGCAAATTTTAATTGCGCCAGGGATTGCCTTTTCTATAGTAAATTATTCAAAAAATAATTTTCTAATGTCGCAAATTTTAATTGCGCCAGGGATTGCCTTTTCTATAGTAAATTATTCAAAAAATAATTTTTTACTGTCGCAAATTTTAATTACGCCAGAGATTGCCTTTTCTATAGTAAATTTTTCAAAAATTAATTTTTTGCTGTCGCAAATTTTAATTTCGCCAGGGATTGCCTTTTCTATAGTAAATTTTTCAAAAACTAATTTTTTTCTGTCGAAAATTTTAATTGCCCAGGTATTGCCTTTTCTACAGTAAATTTTTCAAAAAATAATTTTTTGCTGTCGCAAATTTTAATTACGCCAGGGATTGCCTTTTCTATAGTAAATTTTTCAAAAATTAATTTTTTACTGTCGCAAATTTTAATTACGCAGGGACTGCCTTTTCTATAGTAAAATTTTCAAAATTTAATTTTATACTGTCGCAAATTTTAATTGCGCCAGGGGATTGCAATTTCTATAGTAAATTTTTCAAAAAATAATTTTCTACTGTCGCAAATTTTAATTGCGACATGGATTGCCTTTTCTATAGTAAATTTTTCAAAAACTAATTTTTTACTGTCGCAAATTTTAATTACGCCAGGGATTGCCTTTTCTATAGTAAATTTTTCAAAATTTAATTTTATACTGTCGCAAATTTTAATTGCGCCAGGGATTGCCTTTTCCATAGTAAATTTTTCAAAAATTAATTTTTTACTGTCGCAAATTTTAAATACGCCAGGTATTGCCTTTTCTATACAAAATTTATCAAAAATTAATTTTTTACTGTCGCAAATTTTAAATACGCCAGGGATTGCCTTAACTATAGTAAAATTTGCAAAAAATAATTTTTTACTGTTGCAAATTTTAATTGCGCCAGGGATTGCCTTTTCTACAGTAAATTTTTCAAAAACTAATTTTTTACTGTCGCAAATTTTAATTACGCCAGGGATTGCCTTTTCTATAGTAAATTTTGCAAAAAATAATTTTTTACTGTCGCAAATTTTAATTACGCCAGGGATTGCCTTTTCTACAGTAAATTTTTCAAAATATAATTTTTAACTGTCGAAATTTTAATTGCGCCAGGGATTGCCTTTTCTATAGTAAATTTTTCTAAAATTAATTTTTTACTGTCGCAAATTTTAAATACGCCAGGGATTGCCTTTTCTATAGTAAATTTTCCAAAAATAATTTTTTACTGTCGCAAATTTTAATTGCGCCAGGGATTGCCTTTTCTATAGTAAATTTTTCAAAAACTAATTTTTTACTGTCGCAAAATTTAATTGCGCCAGGGATTGCCTTTTCTATAGTAAATTATTCAAAAAATAATTTTTTACTGTCGCAAATTTTAATTACGCCAGAGATTGCCTTTTATATAGTAAATTTTTCAAAAATTAATTTTTTGCTGTCGCAAATTTTAATTTCGCCAGGGATTGCCTTTTCTATAGTAAATTTTTCAAAAACTAATTTTTTTCTGTCGAAAATTTTAATTGCCCAGGTATTGCCTTTTCTACAGTAAATTTCTCAAAAAATAATTTTTTGCTGTCGCAAATTTTAATTACGCCAGGGATTGCTTTTTTTCTATACTAAATTTTTCAAAATTAATTTTTTACTGTCGCAAATTTTAATTACGCAGGGACTGCCTTTTCTATAGTTAATTTTTCAAAATTTAATTTTATACTGTCGCAAATTTTAATTGCGCCAGGGATTGCATTTTCTATAGTAAATTTTTCAAAAATAATTTTCTACTGTCGCAAATTTTAATTGCGACATGGATTGCCTTTTCTATAGTAAATTTTTCAAAAACTAATTTTTTACTGTCGCAAATTTTAATTACGCCAGGGATTGCCTTTTCTATAGTAAATTTTTCAAAATTTAATTTTATACTGTCGCAAATTTTAATTGCGCCAGGGATTGCCTTTTCTATAGTAAATTTTTCAAAAATTAATTTTTTACTGTCGCAAATTTTAAATACGCCAGGTATTGCCTTTTCTATACAAAATTTATCAAAATTAATTTTTTACTGTCGCAAATTTTAAATACGCCAGGGATTGCCTTAACTATAGTAAAATTTGCAAAAAATAATTTTTTACTGTTGCAAATTTTAATTGCGCCAGGGATTGCCTTTTCTACAGTAAATTTTTCAAAAACTAATTTTTTACTGTCGCAAATTTTAATTACGCCAGGGATTGCCTTTTCTATAGTAAATTTTGCAAAAAATAATTTTTTACTGTCGCAAATTTTAATTACGCCAGGGATTGCCTTTTCTACAGTAAATTTTTCAAAATATAATTTTTAACTGTCGAAAATTTTAATTGCGCCAGGGATTGCCTTTTCTATAGTAAATTTTTCTAAAATTAATTTTTTACTGTCGCAAATTTTAAATACGCCAGGGATTGCCTTTTCTATAGTAAATTTTCCAAAAATAATTTTTTACTGTCGCAAATTTTAATTGCGCCAGGGATTGCCTTTTCTATAGTAAATTTTTCAAAAACTAATTTTTTACTGTCGCAAAATTTAATTGCGCCAGGGATTGCCTTTTCTATAGTAAATTATTCAAAAAATAATTTTTTACTGTCGCAAATTTTAATTACGCCAGAGATTGCCTTTTATATAGTAAATTTTTCAAAAATTAATTTTTTGCTGTCGCAAATTTTAATTTCGCCAGGGATTGCCTTTTCTATAGTAAATTTTTCAAAAACTAATTTTTTTCTGTCGAAAATTTTAATTGCCCAGGTATTGCCTTTTCTACAGTAAATTTCTCAAAAAATAATTTTTTGCTGTCGCAAATTTTAATTACGCCAGGGATTGCTTTTTTCTATACTAAATTTTTCAAAAATTAATTTTTTACTGTCGCAAATTTTAATTACGCAGGGACTGCCTTTTCTATAGTTAATTTTTCAAAATTTAATTTTATACTGTCGCAAATTTTAATTGCGCCAGGGATTGCATTTTCTATAGTAAATTTTTCAAAAAATAATTTTCTACTGTCGCAAATTTTAATTGCGACATGGATTGCCTTTTCTATAGTAAATTTTTCAAAAACTAATTTTTTACTGTCGCAAATTTTAATTACGCCAGGGATTGCCTTTTCTATAGTAAATTTTTCAAAATTTAATTTTATACTGTCGCAAATTTTAATTGCGCCAGGGATTGCCTTTTCTATAGTAAATTTTTCAAAAATTAATTTTTTACTGTCGCAAATTTTAAATACGCCAGGTATTGCCTTTTCTATACAAAATTTATCAAAAATTAATTTTTTACTGTCGCAAATTTTAAATACGCCAGGGATTGCCCTTTCTATAGTAAATTATTCAAAAACTAATTTTTGACTGTCGCAAATTTTAATTAGGCCAGGGATTTCCTTTTCTATAGTAAATTTTTCAAAAAATAACTATTTACTGTCGCAAATTTTAATTGCGCCAGGAATTGCTTTTTCTACAGTAAATTTTTGAAAAACTTATTTTTTACTGTCGCAAATTTTAATTACGACAGGGATTGCCTTTTCTATAGTAAATTTTTCAAAAATTAATTTTATACTCTCGCAAATTTTAATTACGCCAGGAATTGCCTTTTCTATAGTAAATTTTTCAAAAATTAATTTTTTACTGTCGCAAATTTTAAATACGCCAGGGATTGCCTCTTCTATAGTAAATTTTGCAAAAAATAATTTTTTACTGTCGCAAATTTTAATTGCGCCAGGTATTGCCTTTTCTACAGTAAATTTTACAAAAAATAATTTTATACTGTCGCAAATTTTAATTGCGCCAGGGATTGCCTTTTCTATAGTAAATTTTTCAAAAAATAATTTTTTACTGTCGCAAGTTTTAATTACGCCAGGGATAGCCTTTTCTACAGTAAATTTTTCAAAAACTAATTTTTTACTGTCGCAAATTTTAATTACGCCAGGGATTGCCTTTTCTATAGTAAATTTTACAAAAAATAATTTTATACTGTCGCAAATTTTAATTGCGCCAGGGATTGCCTTTTCTATAGTAAATTATTCAAAAAATAATTTTTTACTGCCGCAAATTTTAAATACGCCAGGGATTGCCTCTTCTATAGTAAATTTTTCAAAAAATAATTTTCTACTGTCGCAAATTTTAATTGCGCCAGGGATTGCCTTTTCTATAGTAAATTATTCAAAAAATAATTTTTTACTGTCGCAAATTTTAATTACGCCAGGGATTGCCTTTTCTTTAGTAAATTTTTCAAAAATTAATTTTTTGCTGTCGCAAATTTTAATTTCGCCAGAGATTGCCTTTTCTATAGTAAATTTTTCAAAAACTAATTTTTTACTGTCGAAAATTTTAATTGCGCCAGGGATTGCCTTTTCTACAGTAAATTTTTCAAAAATTAATTTTTTACTGTCGCAAATTTTAAATACGCCAGGTATTGCCTTTTCTATACAAAATTTATCAAAAATTAATTTTTTACTGTCGCAAATTTTAAATACGCCAGGGATTGCCTTTTCTATAGTAAATTATTCAAAAACTAATTTTTACTGTCGCAAATTTTAATTAGGCCAGGGATTTCCTTTTCTATAGTAAATTTTTCAAAAAATAACTATTTACTGTCGCAAATTTTAATTGCGCCAGGAATTGCTTTTTCTACAGTAAATTTTTGAAAAACTTATTTTTTACTGTCGCAAATTTTAATTACGACAGGGATTGCCTTTTCTATAGTAAATTTTTCAAAAATTAATTTTATACTCTCGCAAATTTTAATTACGCCAGGAATTGCCTTTTCTATAGTAAATTTTTCAAAAAATAATTTTTTACTGTCGCAAATTTTAATTGCGCCAGGGATTGCCTTTTCTATAGTAAATTTTTCAAAAAATAATTTTTTACTGTCGCAAATTTTAATTGCGCCAGGGATTGCCTTTTCTACAGTAAATTTTACAAAAAATAATTTTATACTGTCGCAAATTTTAATTGCGCCAGGGATTGCCTTTTCTACAGTAAATTTTTCAAAAAATAATTTTTTACTGTCGCAAGTTTTAATTACGCCAGGGATAGCCTTTTCTACAGTAAATTTTTCAAAAACTAATTTTTTACTGTCGCAAATTTTAATTACGCCAGGGATTGCCTTTTCTATAGTAAATTTTACAAAAAATAATTTTATACTGTCGCAAATTTTAATTGCGCCAGGGATTGCCTTTTCTATGGTAAATTACTCAAAAAATAATTTTTTACTGCCGCAAATTTTAAATACGCCAGGGATTGCCTCTTCTATAGTAAATTTTTCAAAAAATAATTTTCTACTGTCGCAAATTTTAATTGCGCCAGGGATTGCCTTTTCTATAGTAAATTATTCAAAAAATAATTTTTTACTGTCGCAAATTTTAATTACGCCAGGGATTGCCTTTTCTTTAGTAAATTTTTCAAAAATTAATTTTTTGCTGTCGCAAATTTTAATTTCGCCAGAGATTGCCTTTTCTATAGTAAATTTTTCAAAAACTAATTTTTTACTGTCGAAAATTTTAATTGCGCCAGGGATTGCCTTTTCTACAGTAAATTTTTCAAAAACTAATTTTTTACTGTCGCAAATATTAATTACGCCGGGGATTGCCTTTTCTATAGTTAATTTTTCAAAATTTAATTTTACACTGTCGCAAATTTTAATTGCGCCAGGGATTGCCTTTTCTATAGTAAATTTTGCAAAAAATAATTTTCTACTGTCAAAAATTTTAATTGCGCCAGGCATTGCCTTTTCTATAGTAAATTTTTCAAAAACTAATTTTTTACTGTCGCAAGTTTTAATTACGCCAGGGATTGCCTTTTCTATAGTAAATTTTTCAAAAAATAATTTTTTACTGTCGCAAATTTTAATTGCGCCAGGGATTGCCTTTTCTATAGTAAATTTTTCAAAAATTAATTTTTTACTGTCGCAAATTTTAAATACGCCAGGTATTGCCTTTTCTATAGTAAATTATTCAAAAAATAATTTTTTACTGTCGCAAATTTTAAATACGCCAGGGATTGCCTTTTCTATAGTAAATTATTCAAAAAATAATTTTTTACTGTCGCAAATTTCAAATACGCCAGGGATTGTCTTTTCTGTAGTAAATTTTTCAAAAATTAGTTTTTTACTGTCGCAAATTTTAAATACGCCAGGGATTGCCTTTTCCATATTAAATTTTGCAAAAAATAATTTTTTTCTGTCGCAAATTTTAATTGCGTCAGGGATTGCCTTTTGTACAGTAAATTTTTCAAAAAATAATTTTTTATTGTCGCAAATTTTAAATACGCCAGGGATTGCCTTTTCTACAGTAAATTTTTAAAAAATTAATTTTTTACTGTCGCAAATTTTAAATACGCCAGGGATTGCCTTTTCTATAGTAAATTATTCAAAAAATATTTTTTTATTGTCGCAAATTTTAATTGCGGCAGGGATTGAATTTTCTACAGTAAATTTTTCAAAAAATACTTTTCTACTGTCGCAAATTTTAACTACGCCAGTGATTGCCTTTTCTATAGTAAATTATTCAAAAAATAATTTTTTACTGTCGCAAATTTTAAATACGCCAGGGATTGCCTTTTCTATAGTAAATTATTCAAAAAATAATTTTTTACTGTCGCAAATTTTAAATACGCCAGGGATTGCATTTTCTATAGTATATTATTCAAAAAATAATTTTTTACTGTCGCAAATTTTAATTACGCCAGGGATTGCCTTTTCTATAGTAAATTTTTCACAAATTAATTTTATACTGTCGCAAATTTTAAATACGCTAGGGATTGCCTTTTCTATAGTAAATTTTTCAAAAATTAATTTTATACTGTCGCAAATTTTAAATACGCCAGGGATTGCCTTTTCTACAGTAAATTTTTCAAAAAATAATTTTTTACTGTCGCAAATTTTAATTACGTCAGGGATTGCCTTTTATATAGTAAATTTTTCAAAATTTAATTTTATACTGTCGCAATTTTTAATTGCGCCAGGGATTGCCTTTTCTACAGTAAATTTTTCAAAAAATAATTTTCTACTGGCGCAAATTTTAATTGCGCCAGGGATTGCCTTTTCTACAGTAAATTTTACAAAAAATAATTTTATACTGTCGCAAATTTTAATGCGCCAGGGATTGCCTTTTCTACAGTAAATTTTTGAAAAACTTATTTTTTACTGTCGCAAATTTTAATTACGCCAGTGATTGCCTTTTCTATAGTAAATTTTTCAAAAATTAATTTTATACTCTCGCAAATTTTAATTACGCCAGGTATTGCCTTTTCTATAGTAAATTTTTCAAAAATTAATTTTTTACTGTCGCAAATTTTAAATACGCCAGGGATTGCCTCTTCTATAGTAAATTTTGCAAAAAATAATTTTTTACTGTCGCAAATTTTAATTGCGCCAGGGATTGCCTTTTCTACAGTAAATTTTACAAAAAATAATTTTATACTCTCGCAAATTTTAATTGCGCCAGGGATTGCCTTTTCTACAGTAAATTTTTCAAAAAATAATTTTTTACTGTCGCAAATTTTAATTACGCCAGGGATAGCCTTTTCTACAGTAAATTTTTCAAAAACTAATTTTTTACTGTCGCAAATTTTAATTACGCCAAGGATTGCTTTTTCTATAGTAAATTTTACAAAAAATAATTTTATACTGTCGCAAATTTTAATTGCGCCAGGGATTGCCTTTTCTATAGTAAATTATTCAAAAAATAATTTTTTACTGCCGCAAATTTTAAATACGCCAGGGATTGACTCTTCTATAGTAAATTTTTCAAAAAATAATTTTCTACTGTCGCAAATTTTAATTGCGCCAGGGATTGCCTTTTCTATAGTAAATTATTCAAAAAATAATTTTTTACAGTCGCAAATTTTAATTACGCCAGGGATTGCCTTTTCTTTAGTAAATTTTTCAAAAATTAATTTTTTGCTGTCGCAAATTTTAATTTCGCCAGAGATTGCCTTTTCTATAGTAAATTTTTCAAAAACTAATTTTTTACTGTTTAAAATTTTAATTGCGCCAGGGATTGCCTTTTCTACAGTAAATTTTTCAAAAACTAATTTTTTACTGTCGCAAATATTAATTACGCCGGGGATTGCCTTTTCTGTAGTTAATTTTTCAAAATTTAATTTTATACTGTCGCAAATTTTAATTGCGCCAGGGATTGCCTTTTCTATAGTAAATTTTGCAAAAAATACTTTTCTACTGTCAAAAATTTTAATTGCGCCAGGCATTGCCTTTTCTATAGTAAATTTTTCAAAAACTAATTTTTTACTGTCGCAAGTTTTAATTACGCCAGGGATTGCCTTTTCTATAGTAAATTTTTCAAAAAATAATTTTTTACTGTCGCAAATTTTAATTGCGCCAGGGATTGCTTTTTCTATAGTAAATTTTTCAAAAATTAATTTTTTACTGTCGCAAATTTTAAATACGCCAGGGATTGCCTTTTCTATAGTAAATTATTCAAAAAATAATTTTTTACTGTCGCAAATTTTAAATACGCCAGGGATTGCCTTTTCTATAGTAAATTATTCAAAAAATAATTTTTTACTGTCGCAAATTTCAAATACACCAGGGATTGTCTTTTCTATAGTAAATTTTTCAAAAATTAATTTTTTACTGTCGCAAATTTTAAATACGCCAGGGATTGCCTTTTCCATATTAAATTTTGCAAAAAATAATTTTTTTCTGTCGCAAATTTTAATTGCGTCAGGGATTGCCTTTTCTACAGTAAATTTTTCAAAAAATAATTTTTTATTGTCGCAAATTTTAAATACGCCAGGGATTGCCTTTTCTACAGTAAATTTTTAAAAAATTAATTTTTTACTGTCGCAAATTTTAAATACGCCAGGGATTGCCTTTTCTATAGTAAATTATTCAAAAAATATTTTTTTATTGTCGCAAATTTTAATTGCGGCAGGGATTGAATTTTCTACAGTAAATTTTTCAAAAAATACTTTTCTACTGTCGCAAATTTTAATTACGCCAGTGATTGCCTTTTCTATAGTAAATTATTCAAAAAATAATTTTTTACTGTCGCAAATTTTAGATTGCCTTTTCTATAATAAATTATTCAAAAAATTATTTTTTACTGTCGCAAATTTTAAATACGCCAGGGATTGCATTTTCTATAGTATATTATTCAAAAAATAATTTTTTACTGTCGCAAATTTTAATTACGCCAGGGATTGCCTTTTCTATAGTAAATCCAGGGATTGCCTTTTCTATAGTAAATTTTTCACAAATTAATTTTATACTGTCGCAAATTTTAAATACGCTAGGGATTGCCTTTTCTATAGTAAATTTTTCAAAAATTAATTTTATACTGTCGCAAATTTTAAATACGCCAGGGATTGCCTTTTCTACAGTAAATTTTTCAAAAAATAATTTTCTACTGGCGCAAATTTTAATTGCGCCAGGGATTGCCTTTTCTACAGTAAATTTTTCAAAAAATAATTTTTAACTGTCGCAAATTTTAAATGCGCCAGGGATTGCCTTTTCTATAGTAAAGTTTTCTAAAATTAATTTTTTACTGTCGCAAATTTTAAATACGCCAGGGATTGCCTTTTCTATAGTAAATTTTGCAAAATATAATTTTTTACTGTTGCAAATTTTAATTGCGCCAGGGATTGCCTTTTCTACAGTAAATTTTTCAAAAACTAATTTTTTACTGTCGCAAATTTTAATTACGCCAGGGATTGCCTTTTCTATAGTAAATTTTGCAAAAAATAATTTTTTACTGTCGCAAATTTTAATTACGCCAGGGATTGCCTTTTCTACAGTAAATTTTTCAAAATATAATTTTTAACTGTCGCAAATTTTAATTGCGCCAGGGATTGCCTTTTCTATAGTAAATAATTCTAAAATTAATTTTTTACTGTCGCAAATTTTAAATACGCCAGGGATTGCCTTTTCTATAGTAAATTTTGCAAAAAATAATTTTTTACTGTCGCAAATTTTAATTGCGCCAGGGATTGCATTTTCTACAGTAAATTTTTCAAAAAATAATTTTTTACTGTCGCAAATTTTAATTGCGCCAGGCATTGCCTTTTCTATAGTAAATTTTTCAAAAACTAATTTTTTACTGTCGAAAATTTTAATTACGCCAGGGATTGCCTTTTCTACAGTAAATTTTACAAAAAATAATTTTATACTGTCGCAAATTTTAATTGCGCCAGGGATTGCCTTTTCTACAGTAAATTTTTCAAAAAATAATTTTTTACTGTCGCAAATTTTAATTACGCCAGGGATTGCCATTTCTACAGTAAATTTTTCAAAAACGAATTTTTTACTGTCGCAAATTTTAATTACGCCAGGGATTGCCTTGACTATAGTAAATTTTACAAAAAATAATTGTATACTGTCGCAAATTTTAATTGCGCCAGGGATTGCCTTTTCTATAGTAAATTATTCAAAAAATAATTTTTTACTGTCGCAAATTTTAAATACGCCAGGGATTGCCTTTTCTATAGTGAATTATTCAAAAAATAATTTTCTACTGTCGCAAATTTTAATTGCGCCAGGGATTGCCGTTTCTATAGTAAATTATTCAAAAAATAATTTTTTACTGTCGCAAATTTTAATTACGCCAAAAATTGCCTATTCTATAGTAAATTTTTCAAAAATTAATTTTTTGCTGTCGCAAATTTTAATTTCGCCAGGGATTGCCTTTTCTATAGTAAATTTTTCAAAAACTAATTTTTTTCTGTCGAAAATTTTAATTGCCCAAGTATTGCCTTTTCTACAGTAAATTTTTCAAAAATTAATTTTTTGCTGTCGCAAATTTTAATTTCGCCAGAGATTGCCTTTTCTATAGTAAATTTTTCAAAAACTAATTTTTTACTGTCGAAAATTTTAATTGCGCCAGGGATTGCCTTTTCTACAGTAAATTTTTCAAAAACTAATTTTTTACTGTCGCAAATTTTAATTTCGCCGGGGATTGCCTTTTCTATAGTTAATTTTTCAAAATTTAATTTTATACTGTCGCAAATTTTAATTGCGCCAGGGATTGCCTTTTCTATAGTAAATTTTGTAAAAAATAATTTTCTACTGTCAAAAATTTTAATTGCGCCAGGCATTGCCTTTTCTATAGTAAATTTTTCAAAAACTAATTTTTTACTGTCGCAAGTTTTAATTACGCCAGGGATTGCCATTTCTATAGTAAATTTTTCAAAAAATAATTTTTTACTGTCGCAAATTTTAATTGCGCCAGGGATTGCCTTTTCTATAGTAAATTTTTCAAAAATTAATTTTTTACTGTCGCAAATTTTAAATACGCCAGGGATTGCCTTTTCTATAGTAAATTATTCAAAAAATAATTTTTTACTGTCGCAAATTTTAAATACGCCAGGGATTGCCTTTTCTATAGTAAATTATTCAAAAAATAATTTTTTACTGTCGCAAATTTTAAATACGCCAGGGATTGCCTTTTCCATATTAAATTTTGCAAAAAATAATTTTTTTCTGTCGAAAATTTTAATTGCGTCAGGGATTGCCTTTTCTACCGTAAATTTTTCAAAAAATAATTTTTTATTGTCGCAAATTTTAAATACGCCAGGGATTGCCTTTTCTACAGTAAATTTTTAAAAAAATAATTTTTTACTGTCGCAAATTTTAAATACGCCAGGGATAGCCTTTTCTATAGTAAATTTTTCAAAAAATAATTTTTTGCTGTCGCAAATTTTAATTACGCCAGGGATTGCCTTTTCTATAGTAAATTTTTCAAAAATTAATTTTTTACTGTCGCAAATTTTAATTACGCAGGGATTGCCTTTTCTATAGTAAATTATTCAAAAACTAATTTTTTACTATCGCAAATTTTAATTACTCCAGGGATTTCCTTTTCTATAGTAAATTTTTCAAAAAATAATTTTTTACTGTCGCAAATTTTAATTGCGCCAGGGATTGCCTTTTCTACAGTAAATTTTTGAAAAACTAATTTTTTACTGTCGCAAATTTTAATTACGCCAGGGATTGACTTTTCTATAGTAAATTTTTCAAAAATTAATTTTATACTCTCGCAAATTTTAATTACGCCACGAATTGCCTTTTCTATAGTAAATTTTTCAAAAATTAATTTTTTACTGTCGCAAATTTTAAATACGCCAGGGATTGCCTCTTCTATAGTAAATTTTGCAAAAAATAATTTTTTACTCTCGCAAATTTTAATTGCGCCAGGGATTGCCTTTTCTACAGTAAATTTTACAAAAAATAATTTTATACTGTCGCAAATTTTAATTGCGCCAGGGATTGCCTTTTCTACAGTAAATTTTTCAAAAAATAATTTTTTACTGTCGCAAATTTTAATTACGCCAGGGATTGCCTTTTCTACAGTAAATTTTTCAAAAACTAATTTTTTACTGTCGCAAATTTTAATTACGCCAGGGATTGCATTTTCTATAGTAAATTTAACAAAAAATAATTTTATACTGTCGCAAATTTTAATTGCGCCAGGGATTGCCTTTTCTATAGTAAATTATTCAAAAAATAATTTTTTACTGTCGCAAATTTTAAATACGCCAGGGATTGCCTCTTCTATAGTAAATTTTTCAAAAAATAATTTTCTACTGTCGCAAATTTTAATTGCGCCAGGGATTGCCTTTGCTATAGTAAATTATTCAAAAAATAATTTTTTATTGTCGCAAATTTTAATTACGCCAGGGATTGCCTTTTCTTTAGTAAATTTTTCAAAAATTAATTTTTTGCTGTCGCAAATTTTAATTTCGCCAGAGATTGCCTTTTCTATAGTAAATTTTTCAAAAATTAATTTTATACTGTCGCAAATTTTAATTGCGCCAGGGATTGCCTTTTCTACAGTAAATTTTTCAAAAACTAATTTTTTACTGTCGCAAATTTTAATTACGCCGGGGATTGCCTTTTCTATAGTTAATTTTTCAAAATTTAATTTTATACTGTCGCAAATTTTAATTGCGCCAGGGATTGCCTTTTCTATAGTAAATTTTGTAAAAAATAATTTTCTACTGTCAAAAATTTTAATTGCGCCAGGCATTGCCTTTTCTATAGTAAATTTTTCAAAAACTAATTTTTTACTGTCGCAAGTTTTAATTACGCCAGGGATTGCCTTTTCTATAGTAAATTTTTCAAAAAATAATTTTTTACTGTCGCAAATTTTAATTGCGCCAGGGATTGCCTTTTCTATAGTAAATTTTTCAAAAATTAATTTTTTACTGTCGCAAATTTTAAATACGCAAGGGATTGCCTTTTCTATAGTAAATTATTCAAAAAATAATTTTTTACTGTCGCAAATTTTAAATACGCCAGGGATTGCCTTTTCTATAGTAAATTATTCAAAAAATAATTTTTTACTGTCGCAAATTTTAAATGCGCCAGGGATTGTCTTTTCTGTAGTAAATTTTTCAAAAATTAATTTTTTACTGTCGCAAATTTTAAATACGCCAGGGATTGCCTTTTCCATATTAAATTTTGCAAAAAATAATTTTTTTCTGTCGAAAATTTTAATTGCGTCAGGGATTGCCTTTTCTACCGTAAATTTTTCAAAAAATAATTTTTTATTGTCGCAAATTTTAAATACGCCAGGGATTGCCTTTTCTACAGTAAATTTTTAAAAAAATAATTTTTTACTGTCGCAAATTTTAAATACGCCAGGGATTGCCTTTTCTATAGTAAATTATTCAAAAAATATTTTTTTATTGTCGCAAATTTTAATTGCGGCAGGGATTGAATTTTCTACAGTAAATTTTTCAAAAAATACTTTTCAACTGTCGCAAATTTTAATTACGCCAGTGATTGCCTTTTCTATAGTAAATTATTCAAAAAATAATTTTTTACTGTCGCAAATTTTAAATACGCCAGGGATTGCCTTTTCTATAGTACATTATTCAAAAAATAATTTTTTACTGTCGCAAATTTTAAATACGCCAGGGATTCCCTTTTCTATAGTAAATTATTCAAAAAATATTTTTTTACTGTCGAAAATTTTAATTACGCCAGGGATTGCCTTTTATATAGTAAATTTTTCAAAATTTAATTTTATACTGTCGCAAATTTTAAATACGCTAGGGATTGCCTTTTCTATAGTAAATTTTTCAAAAATTAATTTTATACTGTCGCAAATTTTAAATACGCCAGGGATTGCCTTTTCTACAGTAAATTTTTCAAAAAATAATTTTTTACTGTCGCAAATTTTAATTACGCCAGGGATTGCCTTTTCTATAGTAAATTTTTCAAAATTTAATTTTATACTGTCGCAAATTTTAATTGCGCCAGGGATTGCCTTTTCTACAGTAAATTTTTCAAAAAATAATTTTCTACTGGCGCAAATTTTAATTGCGCCAGGGATTGCCTTTTCTACAGTAAATTTTACAAAAAATAATTTTATACTGTCGCAAATTTTAATGCGCCAGGGATTGCCTTTTCTACAGTAAATTTTTCAAAAAATAATTTTTTACTGACGCAAATTTTAATTACGCCAGGTATTGCCTTTTCTACAGTAAATTTTTTCAAAAACTAATTTTTTACTGTCGCAAATTTTAATTACGCCAGGGATTGCCTTTTCTATAGTAAATTTTTCAAAAATTAATTTTATACTGTCGGAAATTTTAATTACGCCAGGGATTGCCTTTTCTATAGTAAATTTTTCAAAAAATAGTTTTTTACTGTCGCAAATTTTAATTGCGCCAGGGATTGCCTTTTCTATAGTAAATTTTTCAAAAACTAATTTTTTACTGTCGAAAATTTTAATTACGCCAGGGATTGCCTTTCTATAGTAAATTATTCAAAAAATAATTTTTTACTGTCGCAAATTTTAATTGCGCCAGGGATTGCCTTTTCTATAGTAAATTTTTCAAAAAATAATTTTTTACTGTCGCAAATTTTAATTACGCCAGGGATTGCCTTGTCTACACTAAATTTTTCAAAAAATAATTTTTCACTGTCGCAAATTTTAATTGCGCCAGGGATTGCCTTTTCTATAGTAAATTTTTCTAAAATTAATTTATTACTGTCGCAAATTTTAAATACGCCAGGGATTGCCTTTTCTATAGTAAATTTTCCAAAAAATAATTTTTTACTGTCGCAAATTTTAATTGCGCCAGGGATTGCCTTTTCTACAGTAAATTTTTCAAAAACTAATTTTTTACTGTCGCAAATTTTAATTACGCCAGGGATTGCCTTTTCTATAGTAAATTTTTCAAAAAATAGTTTTTTACTGTTGCAAATTTTAATTGCGCCAGGGATTGCCTTTTCTATAGTAAATTTTTCGAAAACTAATTTTTTACTGTCGAAAATTTTAATTACGCCAGGGATTGCCTTTTCTATAGTAAATTATTCAAAAAATAATTTTTTACTGTCGCAAATTTTAATTACGCCAGGGATTGCCTTTTCTTTAGTCAATTTTTCAAAAATTAATTTTTTGCTGTCGCAAATTTTAATTTCTCCAGAGATTGCCTTTTCTATAGTAAATTTTTCAAAAACTAATTTTTTACTGTCGAAAATTTTAATTGCGCCAAGGATTGCCTTTTCTACAGTAAATTTTTCAAAAACTAATTTTTTACTGTCGCAAATTTTAATTACGCCGGGGATTGCCTATTCTATAGTTAATTTTTCAAAATTTAATTTTATACTGTCGCAAATTTTAATTGCGCCAGGGATTGCCTTTCTATAGTAAATTTTGCAAAAAATAATTTTCTACTGGCAAAAATTTTAATTGCGCCAGGCATTGCCTTTTCTATAGTAAATTTTTCAAAAACTAATTTTTTACTGTCGCAAGTTTTAATTACGCCAGGGATTGCCTTTTCTATAGTAAATTTTTCAAAAAATAATTTTTTACTGTCGCAAATTTTAATTGCGCCAGGGATTGCCTTTTCTATATTAAATTTTTCAAAAATTAATTTTTTACTGTCGCAAATTTTAAATACGCCAGGGATTTTTTCTATAGTAAATTATTCAAAAAATAATTTTTTACTGTCGCAAATTTTAAATACGCCAGGGATTGCCTTTTCTATAGTAAATTATTCAAAAAATAATTTTTTACTGTCGCAAATTTTAAATACGCCAGGGATTGCCTTTTCTGTAGTAAATTTTTCAAAAATTAATTTTTTACTGTCGCAAATTTTAAATACGCCAGGGATTGCCTTTTCCATATTAAATTTTGCAAAAAATAATTTTTTTCTGTCGCAAATTTTAATTGCGCCAGGGATTGCCTTTTCTACAGTAAATTTTTCAAAAAATAATTTTTTATTGTCGCAAATTTTAAATACGCCAGGGATTGCCTTTTCTACAGTAAATTTTTCAAAAATTAATTTTTTACTGTCGCAAATTTTAAATACGCGAGGGATTGTCTTTTCTATAGTAAATTTTTAAAAAATTAATTTTTTACTGTCGCAAATTTTAAATACGCCAGGGATTTTTTCTATAGTAAATTATTCAAAAAATAATTTTTTATTTACGCAAATTTTAATTGCGGCAGGGATTGAATTTTCTACAGTAAATTTTTCGAAAAATACTTTTCTACTGTCGCAAATTTTAATTACGCCAGTGATTGCCTTTTCTATAGTAAATTATTCAAAAAATAAATTTTACTGTCGCAAATTTTAAATACGCCAGGGATTGCCTTTTCTGTAGTAAATTATTCAAAAAATAATTTTTTACTGTCGCAAATTTTAAATACGCCAGGGATTGCCTTTTCTATAGTATATTATTCAAAAAATAATTTTTTACTGTCGCAAATTTTAATTACGCCAGGGATTGCCTTTTCTATAGTAAATTTTTCACAAATTAATTTTATACTGTCGCAAATTTTAAATACGCCAGGGATTGCCTTTTCTATAGTAAATTTTTCAAAAATTAATTTTATACTGTCGCAAATTTTAAATACGCCAGGGATTGCCTTTTCTACAGTAAATTTTTTCAAAAAATAATTTTTTACTGTCGCAAATTTTAATTACGCCAGGGATTGCCTTTTCTACAGTAAATTTTTCAAAAAATAATTTTTTACTGTCACAAATTTTAATTACGCCAGGGATTGCCTTTTCTATAGTAAATTTTTCAAAAATTAATTTTATACTGTCGCAAATTTTAATTACGCCAGGGATTGCCTTTTCTATAGTAAATTTTTCAAAAAATAGTTTTTTACTGTCGCAAATTTTAATTGCGCCAGGGATTGCCTTTTCTATAGTAAATTTTTCAAAAACTAATTATTTACTGTCGAAAATTTTAATTACGCCAGGGATTGCCTTTTCTATAGTAAATTATCCAAAAAATAATTTTTTACTGTCGCAAATTTTAATTGCGCCAGGGATTAACTTTTCTATAGTAAATTTTTCAAAAACTAATTTTTTACTGTCGAAAATTTTAATTACGCCAGGGATTGCCTTCTCTATAGTAAATTATTCAAAAAATAATTTTTTACTGTCGCAAATTTTAATTACGCCAGGGATTGCCTTTTCTATAGTAAATTATTCAAAAAATAATTTTTTACTGTCGCAAATTTTAAATACACCAGGGATTGCCTTTTCTATAGTAAATTTTGCAAAAAATAATTTTTTACTGTCGCAAATTTAAATTACGCCAGGGATTGCCTTTTCTACAGTAAATTTTTTAAAAATTAATTTTTTACTGTCGCAAATTTTAATTACGCCAGGGATTGCCTTTTCTACAGTAAATTTTTCAAAAAATAATTTTTAACTGTCGCAAATTTTAATTGCGCCAGGGATTGCCTTTTCTATAGTAAATTTTTCTAAAATTAATTTTTTACTTTCGCAAATTTTAAATACGCCAGGGATTGCCTTTTCTATAGTAAATTTTGCAAAAAATAATTTTTTACTGTCGCAAATTTTAATTGCGCCAGGGATTGCCTTTTCTACAGTAAATTTTTCAAAAACTAATTTTTTACTGTCGCAAATTTTAATTACGCCAAGGATTGCCTTTTCTATAGTAAATTTTGCAAAAAATAATTTTTTACTGTCGCAAATTTTAATTACGCCAGGGATTGCCTTTTCTACAGTAAATTTTTCAAAAAATAATTTTTAATTGTCGCAAATTTTAATTGCGCCAGGGATTGCCTTTTCTATAGTAAATTTTTCTAAAATTAATTTTTTACTGTCGCAAATTTTAAATACGCCAGGTATTGCCTTTTCTATAGTAAATTTTGCAAAAAAATAATTTTTTACTGTCGCAAATTTTAATTGCGCCAGGTATTGCCTTTTCTATAGTAAATTTTTCAAAAAATTATTTTTTACTGTCGCAAATTTTAATTGCGCCAGGATTGCCTTTTCTATAGTAAATTTTTCAAAAACTAATTTTATACTGTCGAAAATTTTAATTACGCCAGGGATTGCCTTTTCTACAGTAAATTTTTCAAAAAATAATTTTTTACTGTCGCAAATTTTAATTACGCCAGGGATTGCCTTTTCTACAGTAAATTTTTCAAAAACTAATTTTTTACTGTCGCAAATTTTAATTACGCCAGGGGATTGCCTTAACTATAGTAAATTTTATAAAAATTAATTTTATACTGTCGCAAATTTTAATTGCGCCAGGGATTGCCTTTTCTATCGTAAATTATTCAAAAAATAATTTTTTACTGTCGCAAATTTTAAATACGCCAGGGATTGCCTTTTCTATAGTAAATTATTCAAAAAATTATTTTCTACTGTCGCAAATTTTAATTGCGCCAGGGATTGCCTTTTCTATAGTAAATTATTCAAAAAATAATTTTTTACTGTCGCAAATTTTAATTACGCCAGGGATTGCCTTTTCTATAGTAAATTTTTCAAAAAATAGTTTTTTACTGTCGCAAATTTTAATTGCGCCAGGGATTGCCTTTTCTATAGTAAATTTTTCAAAAACTAATTTTTTACTCTCGAAACTTTTAATTACGCCAGGGATTGCCTTTTCTATAGTAAATTATTCAAAAAATAATTTTTTACTGTCGCAAATTTTAATTGCGCCAGGGATTGCCATTTCTATAGTAAATTTTTCAAAAACTAATTTTTTACTGTCGAAAATTTTAATTACGCCAGGGATTGCCTTCTCTATAGTAAATTATTCAAAAAATAATTTTTTACTGTCGCAAATTTTAATTACGCCAGGGATTGCCTTTTCTATAGTAAATTATTCAAAAAATAATTTTTTACTGTCGCAAATTTTAAATACGCCAGGTATTGCCTTTTCTATAGTAAATTTTGCAAAAAATAATTTTTTACTGTCGCAAATTTTAATTGCGCCAGGGATTGCCTTTTCTACAGTAAATTTTTCAAAAATTAATTTTTTACTGTCGCAAATTTTAATTACGCCAGGGATTGCCTTTTCTACAGTAAATTTTTCAAAAAATAATTTTTAACTGTCGCAAATTTTAATTGCGCCAGGGATTGCCTTTTCTATAGTAAATTTTTCTAAAATTAATTTTTTAATGTCGCAAATTTTAAATACGCCAGGGATTGCCTTTTCTATAGTAAATTTGCAAAAAATAATTTTTTACTGTCGCAAATTTTAATTGCGCCAGGGATTGCCTTTTCCACAGTAAATTTTTCAAAAACTAATTTTTTACTGTCGCAAATTTTAATTACGCCAGGGATTGCCTTTTCTATAGTAAATTTTTCAAAAAATTGTTTTTTACTGTCGTAAATTTTAATTGCGCCAGGGATTGCCTTTTCTATAGTAAATTTTTCAAAAACTAATTTTTTACTGTCGAAAATTTTAATTACGCCAGGGATTGCCTTTTCTATAGTAAATTATTCAAAAAATAATTTTTTACTGTCGCAAATTTTAATTACGCCAGGGATTGCCTTTTCTTTAGTAAATTTTTCAAAAATTAATTTTTTGCTGTCGCAAATTTTAATTTCGCCAGAGATTGCCTTTTCTATAGTAAATTTTTCAAAAACTAATTTTTTATTGTCGAAAATTTTAATTGCGCCAGGGATTGCCTTTTCTACAGTAAATTTTTCAAAAACTAATTTTTTACTGTCGCAAATTTTAATTACGCCGGGGATTGCATTTCTATAGTTAATTTTTCAAAATTTAATTTTATACTGTCGCAAATTTTAATTGCGCCAGGGATTGCCTTTTCTATAGTAAATTTTGCAAAAAATAATTTTCTACTGTCAAAAATTTTAATTGCGCCAGGCATTGCATTTTCTATAGTAAATTTTTCAAAAACTAATTTTTTACTGTCGCAAGTTTTAATTACGCCAGGGATTGCCTTTCCTATAGTAAATTTTTCAAAAAATTATTTTTTACTGTCGCAAATTTTAATTGCGCCAGGTATTGCCTTTTCTATAGTAAATTTTTCAAAAAATTACTTTTTACTGTCGCAAATTTTAATTGCGCCAGGGATTGCCTCTTCTATAGTAAATTTTTCAAAAACTAATTTTTTACTGTCGAAAATTTTAATTACGCCAGGGATTGCCTTTTCTACAGTAAATTTTACAAAAAATAATTTTATACTGTCGCAAATATTAATTGCGCCAGGGATTGCCTTTTCTACAGTAAATTTTTCAAAAAATAATTTTTTACTGTCGCAAATTTTAATTACGCCAGGGATTGCCTTTTCTACAGTAAATTTTTCAAAAACTAATTTTTACTGTCGCAAATTTTAATTACGCCAGGGATTGCCTTAACTATAGTAAATTTTACAAAAAATAATTTTATACTGTCGCAAATTTTAATTGCGCCAGGGATTGCCTTTTCTATCGTAAATTATTCAAAAAATAATTTTTTACTGTCGCAAATTTTAAATAAGCCAGGGATTGCCTTTTCTATAGTAAATTATTCAAAAAATAATTTTCTACTGTCGCAAATTTTAATTGCGCCAGGGATTGCCTTTTCTATAGTAAATTATTAAAAAAATAATTTTTTACTGTCGCAAATTTTAATTACGCCAGGGATTGCCTTTTCTATAGTAAATTTTTCAAAAATTAATTTTTTGCTGTCGCAAATTTTAATTTCGCCAGGGATTGCCTCTTCTATAGTAAATTTTTCAAAAACTAATTTTTTTCTGTTGAAAATTTTAATTGCGCCAGGAATTGCCTTTTCTACAGTAAATTTTTCAAAAATAATTTTTTGCTGTCGCAAATTTTAATTACGCCAGGGATTGCCTTTTCTATAGTAAATTATTCAAAAATTAATTTTTTACTGTCGCAAATTTTAATTACGCAGGGACTGCCTTTTCTAGAGTAAATTTTTCAAAATTTAATTTTATACTGTCGCAAATTTTAATTGCGCCGGGGATTGCATTTTCTATAGTAAATTTTTCAAAAAATAATTTTCTACTGTCGCAAATTTTAATTGCGGCATGTATTGCCATTTCTATAGTAAATTTTTCAAAAAGCTAATTTTTTACTGTCGCAAATTTTAATTACGCCAGGGATTGCCTTTTCTATAGTAAATTTTTCAAAATTTAATTTTATACTGTCGCAAATTTTAATTGCGCCAAGGATTGCCTTTTCTACAGTAAATTTTTCAAAAATTAATTTTATACTGTCGCAAATTTTAATTACGCCAGGGATTGCCTTTTCTATAGTAAATTTTTCAAAAAATAGTTTTTTACTGTCGCAAATTTTAATTGCGCCAGGGATTGCCTTTTCTATAGTAAATTTTTCAAAAACTAATTTTTATTGTCGCAAATTTTAATTACGCAGGGACTGCCTTTTCTATAGTAAATTTTTCAAAATTTAATTTTATACTGTCGCAAATTTTAATTGCGCCGGGATTACATTTTCTATAGTAAATTTTTCAAAAAATAATTTTCTACTGTCGCAAATTTTAATTGCGGCATGGATTACCTTTTCTATAGTAAATTTTTCAAAAACTAATTTTTTACTGTCGCAAATTTTAATTACGCCAGGGATTGCCTTTTCTATAGTAAATTTTTCAAAATTTAATTTTATACTGTCGCAAATTTTAATTGCGCCAGGGATTGCCTTTTCTACAGTAAATTTTTCAAAAATTAATTTTATACTGTCGCAAATTTTAATTACGCCAGGGATTGCCTTTTCTATAGTAAATTTTTCAAAAAATAGTTTTTTACTGTCGCAAATTTTAATTGCGCCAGGGATTGCCTTTTCTATAGTAAATTTTTCAAAAACTAATTTTTTACTGTCGAAAATTTTAATTACGCCAGGGATTGCCTTTTCTATAGTAAATTATTCAAAAAATAATTTTTTACTGTCGCAAATTTTAATTGCGCCAGGGATTGCCTTTTCTATAGTAAATTTTTCAAAAACTAATTTTTTACTGTCGAAAATTTTAATTACGCCAGGGATTGCCTTCTCTATAGTAAATTATTCAAAAAATAATTTTTTACTGTCGCAAATTTTAATTACGCCAGGGATTGCCTTTTCTATAGTAAATTATTCAAAAAATAATTTTTTACTGTCGCAAATTTTAAATACGCCAGGTATTGCCTTTTCTATACTAAATTTTGCAAAAAATAATTTTTTACTGTCGCAAATTTTAATTACGCCAGGGATTGCGTTTCCTACAGTAAATTTTTCAAAAATTAATTTTTTACTGTCGCAAATTTTAATTACGCCAGGGATTGCCTTTTCTACTGTAAATTTTTCAAAAAATAATTTTTAACTGTCGCAAATTTTAATTGCGCCAGGGATTGCCTTTTCTATAGTAAATTTTTCTAAAATTAATTTTTTAATGTCGCAAATTTTAAATACGCCAGGGATTGCCTTTTCTATAGTAAATTTTGCAAAAAATAATTTTTTACTGTCGCAAATTTTAATTGCGCCAGGGATTGCCTTTTCCACAGTAAATTTTTCAAAAACTAATTTTTTACTGTCGCAAATTTTAATTACGCCAGGGATTGCCTTTTCTATAGTAAATTTTTCAAAAAATAGTTTTTTACTGTTGCAAATTTTAATTGCGCCAGGGATTGCCTTTTCTATAGTAAATTTTTCAAAAACTAATTTTTTACTGTCGAAAATTTTAATTACGCCAGGGATTGCCTTTTCTATAGTAAATTATTCAAAAAATAATTTTTTACTGTCGCAAATTTTAATTACGCCAGGGATTGCCTTTTCTTTAGTAAATTTTTCAAAAATTAATTTTTTGCTGTCGCAAATTTTAATTTCGCCAGAGATTGCCTTTTCTATAGTAAATTTTTCAAAAACTAATTTTTAATTGTCGAAAATTTTAATTGCTCCAGGGATTGCCTTTTCTACAGTAAATTTTTCAAAAACTAATTTTTTACTGTCGCAAATTTTAATTACGCCGGGGATTGCACTTTCTATAGTTAATTGTTCAAAATTTAATTTTATACTGTCGCAAATTTTAATTGCGCCAGGGATTGCCTTTTCTATAGTAAATTTTGCAAAAAATAATTTTCTACTGTCAAAAATTTTAATTGCGCCAGGCATTGCCTTTTCTATAGTAAATTTTTCAAAAACTAATTTTTTACTGTCGCAGGTTTTAATTACGCCAGGGATTGCCTTTCCTATAGTAAATTTTTCAAAAAATTATTTTTTACTGTCGCAAATTTTAATTGCGCCAGGTATTGCCTTTTCTATAGTAAATTTTTCAAAAAATTATTTTTTACTGTCGCAAATTTTAATTGCGCCAGGGATTGCCTTTTCTATAGTAAATTTTTCAAAAACTAATTTTTTACTGTCGAAAATTTTAATTACGCCAGGGATTGCCTTTTCTACAGTAAATTTTACAAAAAATAATTTTATACTGTCGCAAATATTAATTGCGCCAGGGATTGCCTTTTCTACAGTAAATTTTTCAAAAAGTAATTTTTTACTGTCGCAAATTTTAACTACGCCAGGGATTGCCTTTTCTACAGTAAATTTTTCAAAAACTAATTTTTTACTGTCGCAAATTTTAATTACACCAGGGATTGCCTTAACTATAGTAAATTTTACAAAAAATAATTTTATACTGTCGCAAATTTTAATTGCGCCAGGGATTGCCTTTTCTATCGTAAATTATTCAAAAAATAATTTTTTACTGTCGCAAATTTTAAATACGCCAGGCTTGCCTTTTCTATAGTAAATTATTCAAAAAATAATTTTCTACTGTCGCAAATTTTAATTGCGCCAGGGATTGACTTTTCTATAGTAAATTATTCAAAAAATAATTTTTACTGATCGCAAATTTTAATTACGCCAGGGATTGCCTTTTCTATAGTAAATTTTTCAAAAATTAATTTTTTACTGTCGCAAGTTTTGATTGCGACAGGGATTGCCTTTTCTATAGTAAATTATTCAAAAAATAATTTTCTACTGTCGCAAATTTTAAGTGCGCCAGGGATTGCCTCTCTACAGTAAATTTTTCAAAAAATAATTTTTTACTGTCGCAAATTGTAATTGCGCCAGGGATTGCCTTTTCTATAGTAAATTATTCAAAAAATAATTTTTTACTGTCGCAAATTTTAATTACGCCAGGGATTGCCTTTTCTATAGTAAATTATTCAAAAAATAATTTTCTACTGTCGCAAATTTTAAATACGCCAGGGATTGCCTTTTCTATAGTAAATTATTCAAAAAATAGTTTTTACCTGACGCAAATTTTAATTACGCCAGGGATTGCCTTTTCTATAGTAAATTATTCAAAAATTAATTTTTTAATCTCGCAAATTTTAAATATCCCAGGGATTGCCTTTTCTATAGTAAATTATTCAAAAAATAATTTTCAACTGTCGCAAATTTTAATTACGCCAGGGATTGCCTTTTCTATAGTAAATTATTCAAAAAATAATTTTCAACTGTCGCAAATTTTAATTACGCCAGGGATTGCCTTTTCTATAGTAAATTATTCAAAAAATAATTTTCCACTGTCGCAAATTTTAATTACGCCAGGGATTGCCTTTTCTATAGTAAATTATTCAAAAAATAATTTTCTAATGTCGCAAATTTTAAATACGCCAGTGATTGCCTTTTCTATAGTAAATTATTCAAAAAATAATCTTCTACTGTCGCAAATTTTAATTACGCCAGGGATTGCCTTATATAGTAAATTTTTCAAAAATTAATTTTATACTGTCGCAAATTTTAAATACGCCAGGGATTGCCTTTTCTATAGTAAATTATTCAAAAAATAATTTTCTACTGTCGCAAATTTTAATTGCGCCAGGTATTGCCTTTTCTATAGTAAATTTTGCAAAAAATAATTTTCTACTGTCGGAAATTTTAAATATCCAGGGATTGCTTTTTCTATAGTAAATTATTCAAAAAATAATTTTCTACTGTCGCAAATTTTAAATATCCCAGGGATTGCCTTTTCTATAGTAAATTATTCAAAAAATAATTTTATACTGTCGCAAATTTTAATTGCGCCAGGGATTGCCTTTTCTATAGTAAATTATTCAAAAAATAATTTTTTACTATCGCAAGTTTTAATTGCGCCAGGGATTGCCTTTTCTACAGTAAATTATTCAAAAAATAATTTTCTACTGTCGCAAATTTTAATTACGCCAGGGATTGCCTTTATATAGTAAATTTTTCAAAAATTAATTCTCTACTGTCGCAAATTTTAATTGCGCCAGGGATTGCCTTTTCTATAGTAAATTATTCAAAAAATAATTTTCTATTGTCGCAAATTTTAAGTGCGCCAGGGATTGCCATTCTACAGTAAATTTTTCAAAAAATAATTTTTTACTGTCGCAAATTGTAATTGCGCCAGGGATTGCCTTTTCTATAGTAAATTATTCAAAAAATAATTTTTTACTGTCGCAAATTTTAATTACGCCAGGGATTGCCTTTGCTATAGTAAAATATTCAAAAAATAATTTTCTACTGTCGCAAATTTTAATTGCGCCAGGGATTGCCTTCTCTATAGTAAATTATTCAAAAAATAATTTTCTACT